>JASEVX010000014.1:5311267-5341267 GCA_031761405.1 Serripes groenlandicus
TATACAGATACTAACTCTTGTTAAAACATACAGATACTAACCCTTGTTAAAACATACAGATACTAACTCTTGCTAAAACATACAGATACTAACCCTTGTTAAAACATACAGATACTAACTCTTGTTAAAACATACAGATACTAACTCTTGTTAAAACACTCAGATACTAACCTTTGTTAAAACATACAGATACTAACCCTTGTTAAAACATACAGATACTAACTATTGTTAAAACATACAGATACTAACCCTTGTTAAAACATACAGTTACTAACCCTTGTTAAAACATACAGTTACTAACCCTTGTTAAAACATACATATACTAACCCTTGTTAAAACATACAGTTACTAACCCTTGTTAAAACATACAGATACTAACCCTTGTTAAAACATACAGTTACTAACCCTTGTTAAAACATACAGTTACTAACCCTTGTTAAAACATACAGATACTAACCCTTGTTAAAAGATACAGTTCCTAACCCTTGTTAAAACATACAGATACTAACTCTTGTTAAAACATACAGTTACTAACCCTTGTTAAAACATACAGATACTAACCCTTGTTAAAACATACAGATACTAACTCTTGTTAAAACATACAGTTACTAACTCTTCTTAAAACATACAGATACTAACCCTTGTTAAAACATACATATACTAACCCTTGTTAAAACATACAGATACTAACCCTTGTTAAAACATACAGATACTAACCCTTGTTAAAACATACAGATACTAACTCTTGTTAAAACATACAGTTACTAACCCTTGTTAAAACATACAGATACTAACCCTTGTTAAAACACACAGATACTAACTCTTGTTAAAACATACAGATACTAACTCTTGTTAAAACATACAGATACTAACTCTTGTTAAAACATACAGATACTAACCCTTGTTAAAACATACAGATACTAACCCTTGTTAAAACATACAGATACTAATCCTTGTTAAAACACACAGATACTAACCCTTGTTAAAACATACAGTTACTGTATTGTTACTATGACTTCTATACCGTAGTGCAGTGTACGTTTTAGTTGTATGTCAGCTTTATCTCGTCTATAATAAAACACAGATAATAACCCTTGTTAATACATACGTTTACTGTATTGTTACTATGATTTCTATGCCGTAGTACATTGTACATTTAAGTTTGATGTCATATATAACCGGGATATAATAAAACACAGGTACTAACCATTGTTAATATATACATTTACTGTATTGTTAGTATCCTTAATGCCCTAGTGCAGTGTACGTTTAAGTTGTATGTCAACTTTAACCCTGATATAATAATACACAGCTAATAGTCCTTAATATAGTGTTAATACATACATAAACTGTATTGTTACTATGACTTCTATGCAGTAGTGCAATGTACATTTAATTTATATGTCAACTTTAACCCTGATATAATAACACACAGGTAGTAACCCTTGTAAATACATACATTTACTGTATTGTTATTATGACTTCTATGCCGTAGTTCATTGAACATTTAAGCTGTGTGTCAGCTTTAGTCATGGATATCATAAAACACAGATAATAACCCTTGTAAATACATACATTTACTGTATTGTTATTATGACTTCTATACCGTAGTACATTGAACATTTAAGCTGTGTGTCAGCTTTAATCATGGATATCATAAAACACAGATAATAACCCTTGTAAATACATACATTTACTGTATTGTTATTATGACTTCTATACCGTAGTACATTGAACATTTAAGCTGTGTGTCAGCTTTAATCATGGATATCATAAAACACAGATAATAACCCTTGTAAATACATACATTTACTGTATTGTTACCATGACTTCTTTGCCGTAGTACATTGTACATTTAAGTTATTTGTGAACTTTCATCGGGATATATTAAAATACAGGTAATAAGTTAATAACCCTTGTTGATACATACAGTTACTGTATTTTCTTTTATGCTTACCTATAAATTATAGAAATTTCTCAGTGAATTATAATCCTATAATCTCAGCGGTGAGATTATGACTTTTGCAGTTAGATTTTGACTTTTAAATTGACGGAACCTTTTTGTATCCATGTTATTGACATAATTTATGAAAAAACTGAGTCTCAAAACGAGTAACAACTCAACTTAATGATACAATAAATATTATCTGTGCATCTAAATATGTGAAAACACATTGAATAAGCCCAATGTCACATCGACATATTGTTCTACACGTATGCCAGAACCTGTACTTTATTGTTTTTAGATAGTATATGTAATATCTTTCTCTAGCCCGAATGATTTTGATATTAATAACTATTGTGGATAATCGTGCGTGTATGGCCATAATCAGCAGTGTTCAAACAAGGTTTACAAGGGAGGAACACGGGAATATGAAGCTAGATTTTCATATTTACACTTTGTCATTTTTACGTTATGTGTACAGGCATGGTATTAACAAATATAATAATGCTATGAGTAACAGGCATCGAATAAATCAGATGTAATGTTATCATAAGAATAGCCTAGAGTTTTAGAGTAGGCATTTTGTTATTATATAGGAATAATGTACGTCGCCCGTTTTCATCCTCAATATATATCTATCTAGTCATCTTGTCAGAACACAAGTAGTCGAGTCGATTCGTTTTGACTGAAATTTTCTCTCCGCCAAAAAGCGATATCAAACATCATTTCCTTTGCAAATGGCTTCCATCCAATAAATCTCCGCGAAATATTGACAAATGAAATAAGTATAATGCTTTACATTTAAAAGATATGGTTAAAATACTAAGTTGAATTTTTCTAGCGAAACCTTCCAAACAATGCATCAAGGGGCGGATGATTTTCATCCGCATAATTAACCAAAGAAAGAATTCCGTAGATATGGATCGCCCGGAATACGATTTCAGTTATAGTTTGTCATTGAAAATATTTCATTTAAAAAGGTAAATGAGTTTTAATTAATATTACCCTTTAAATATTAAATTAAAGTGTCACCTAATGAATCGACCGCATAACGCCAACATCTTGAAATTCGACTGGGGCGCTACATACGAAGAATGAATTACGACTGGGGCTCCATACGGGGGAATTAATTACTAAGTTAGCATAAGTTATGCGACTTTTTCGCCCTCAGCACTTTCGGAAAACTCATTTGAAGCATTAAAGAAATAGGATAAATGTTTGTGTCAGTGTATCATTGAAAATTCTAACATCTCGTGAAAAGCAAAGGGTTATATTTTCACTCGTTGCTATGTCACTTTTAACCCGTCTTTAATAAAACACAGATAATAACCCTTGTTAATACATACATTTACTGTATTGTTACTATGACTTATAAGTCGTAGTACATTTTACATTTAAGTTGTTTGTCAACTCTAATTAGGATATAGTAAAATACAGATGATAACCCTTGTTAATACATACATTTACTGTATTGTTACTATGACTTATAAGTCGTAGTACATTTTACATTTAAGTTGTTTGTCAACTCTAATTAGGATATAATAAACATACAGGTAATAACCCTTGTTAATACATACATTTACTGTATTGTTACTATGACTTATAAGTCGTAGTACATTTTACATTTAAGTTGTATGTCAACCTTAACCGGGATATAATAAACATACAGGTAATAACCCTTGTTAATATATACATTTACTGTATTGTTACTATGACTTCTATGCCGTAGTACATTGTAAATTTAAGTTGTATGTCAACTTTAACCGGGATATAATAAACATACAGGTAATAACCCTTGTTAATATATACATTTACTGTATTGTTACTATGACTTCTATGCCGTAGTACATTGTAAATTTAAGTTGTATGTCAACTTTAACCGGGATATAATAAACATACAGGTAATAACCCTTGTTAATATATACATTTACTGTATTGTTACTATGACTTCTATGCCGTACTACATTGTACATTTAAGTTGTTTGTCAACTTTAACCGGGATATAATGAACATACAGGTAATAACCCTTGTTAAAACATACATTTACTATATTGTTACTATGACTTCTAGTACATTGTATTTTTACTATGACTTCTATGCAGTAGTACATTGTACATTTAAGTTGTTTGTCAACTTTAACCGGGAAATAATGAAATAGAGATAAAAAACCCTTGCGAATACATACATTTACTGTATTGTTACTATGACTTATATGTCATAGTACATTGTCCATTTAAGTTGTTTGTCAACTTTAACCGGAATATAATAAACATGCAGATAATAATTGTTAATACTAAGAGGAAAGGATGTTTTGTCAAGTGCGTGAATATCTTGTGGGGTGGTGTTCTATTGTGTGTATGTCAAGTGGGTAAATATCCTATTGGGCTGTGTCCTATGGTGTTTATGTCCCGCGGGTAAATATCCTATGGGGTTGTGTCATATGGTGTTTATGTCCCGTGGGTAAATATCCTATGGGGTTGTGTCAAATGGTGTTTATGTCAAGTGCGTGAATATCCTGTGGGGTGGTGTCCTATGGTGTTTATGTCAAGTGGGTAAATATCCTATGGGGTTGTGTCATATGGTGTTTATGTCCCGTGGGTAAATATCCTATGGGGTTGTGTCATATGGTGTTTATGTCCCGTGGGTAAATATCCTATGGGGTTGTGTCAAATGGTGTTTATGTCAAGTGCGTGAATATCCTGTGGGGTGGTGTTCTATTGTGTGTATGTCAAGTGGGTAAATATCCTATTGGGCTGTGTCCTATGGTGTTTATGTCAAGTGGGTAAATATCCTATGGGGTTGTGTCATATGGTGTTTATGTCCCGTGGGTAAATATCCTATGGGGTTGTGTCAAATGGTGTTTATGTCAAGTGCGTGAATATCCTGTGGGGTGGTGTTCTATTGTGTGTATGTCAAGTGGGTAAATATCCTATTGGGCTGTGTCCTATGGTGTTAATGTCCCGCGGGTAAATATCCTATGGGGTTGTGTCATATGGTGTTTATGTCAAGTGGGTAAATATCCTATGGGGTTGTGTCATATGGTGTTTATGTCCCGTGAGTAAATATCCTATGGGGTTGTGTCAAATGGTGTTTATGTCAAGTGGGTAAATATTCTTTGGGGTTGTGTTCTATGGTGTTTATGTCCAGTGGGTAAATATCCTATGGGGTTGTGTCAAATGGTGTTTATGTCAAGTGGGTAAATCTTTTTTGGGGTTGTGTTCTATGGTGTTTATGTCAAGTAGGTAAATATTCTGTGGGGTTGTGTCCTATGGTGTTTATGTCAAGCGGGTAAATATCCTATGGGGTTGTGTCCTATGGTGTTTATGTCAAGTGGGTTAATATCCTATAGGGTTGTGTCCTATGGTGTTTATGTCCCGTGGGTAAATATCCTATGGGGTTGTGTCAAATGGTGTTTATGTCAAGTGGGTAAATATTTTTTTGGGTTGTGTTCTATGGTGTTTATGTCAAGTAGGTAAATATTCTGTGGGGTTGTGTCCTATGGTGTTTTTGTCAAGTTGGTAAATATCCTCTGGGGTTGTGTCCTATGATGTTTATGTCAAGCGGGTAAATATCCTATTGGGTTGTGTCCTATGGTGTTTATGTCAAGTGGCTAAATATCCTATGGGGTTGTGTTCTATGGTGTTTATGTCAAGTAGGTAAATATCATATGGGGTTGTGTTCAATGGTGTTTATGTCAAGTAGGTAAATATCCTATGGGGTTG
This sequence comes from Serripes groenlandicus, assembly GCA_031761405.1. NCBI lineage: Eukaryota > Metazoa > Mollusca > Bivalvia > Cardiida > Cardiidae > Serripes > Serripes groenlandicus. Next base: position 5,316,935 of record JASEVX010000014.1, read on the forward strand.
TGTCCTATGGTGTTTATGTCAAGTGGGTAAATTTCCTATTGGGTTGTGTCCTATGGTGTTTATGTCAAGTGGGTAAATATCCTGTAGGGTTGTGTTATATGGTGTTTATGTCAAGTGGGTAAATATCCTATGGGGTTGTGTCCTATGGTGTTTATGTCAAGTGGGTAAATATCCTATAGGGTTGTGTCCTATGGTGTTTTTGTCAAGTGGGTAAATATCCTATGGGGTTGTGTCCTATTGTGTTTATGTCAAGTGGGTAAATTTCCTATTGGGTTGTGTCCTATGGTGTTTATGTCAAGTGGGTAAATATTATGTGGGGTTGTGTCCTATGGTGTTTATGTCAAGTGGGTAAATATTCTGTGGGGTTGTGTCATTTGGTGTTTATGTCAAGTGGGTAAATATCCTAGTGGGTCGTGTCCTATGGTGTTTATGTCAAGAAGGTAAATATTCTGTGGGATTGTGTCCTATGGTGTTTTTGTCAAGTTGGTAAATATCCTCTGGGGTTGTGTCCTATGATGTTTATGTCAAGCGGGTAAATATCCTATGGGGTTGTGTCCTATGGTTTTTATGTCAAGTGGGTAAATATCCTTTGTGGTTGTGTCCTATGTTTTTTATGTCAAGTAGGTAAATATCATATGGGGTTGTGTTCTATGGTGTTTATGTCAAGTAGGTAAATATCCTATGGGGTTGTGTCCTATGGTGTTTATGTCAAGTGGGTAAATATCCTATGGGGTTGTGTTCTATGGTGTTTATGTCAAGTAGGTAAATATCATATGGGGTTGTGTCCTATTGTGTTTATGTCAAGTGGGTAAATATCCTGTGGGGTTGTGTCCTATGGTGTTTATGTCAAGTGGGTAAATATCCTATGGGGTTGTGTCTTATTCTGTTTATGTCAAGTAGGGAAATATCCTATGGGGTTTTGTCCTATTGTGTTTATGTCAAGTGGGTAAATATCTTATGGGGTTGTGTCCTATGGTGTGTATGTCAAGTAGGTAAATATCCTTTGGGGTTGTGTCCTATGGTGTTTATGTCAAGTGGGTAAATATCCTATGGGGTTGTGTCCTATGGTGTTTATGTCAAGTGGGTAAATATCCTATAGGGTTGTGTCCTATGGTGTTTATGTCAATGGGTTAAATATCCTGTGGGGTTGTGTCCTATGGTGTTTATGTCAAGTGGGTAAATATCCATGGGGTTGTGTCCTATGGTGTTTATGTCAAGTGTGTAAATATTATGTGGGGTTGTGTCCTATGGTGTTTATGTCAAGTGGGTAAATATCCTATGGGGTTGTGTCCTATGCTGTTTATGTCAAGTGGGTAAATATTATGTGGGGTTGTGTCCTATGGTGTTTATGTCAAGTGGGTAAATATCCTATGGGGTTGTGTCCTATGGTGTTTATGTCAAGTGGGTAAATATCCTATGGGGTTGTGTCCTATGGTGTTTATGTCAAGTGGGTAAATATCCTATGGGGTTGTGTCCTATGCTGTTTATGTCAAGTGGGTAAATATCCTGTAGGGTTGTGTCCTATGCTGTTTATGTCAAGTGGGTAAATATCCTACGGGGTTGTGTCCTATGGTGTTTATGTCAAGTGGGTAAATATCCTATGGGGTTGTGTCCTATGGTGTTTTTGTCAAGTGGGTAGATATCCTATGCTGTTTATGTCAAGTGGGTAAATATCCTGTAGGGTTGTGTCCTATGGTGTTTATGTCAAGTGGGTAAATATCCTATGGTGTTTATGTCAAGTGGGTAAATATCCTATGGTGTTTATGTCAAGTGGGTAAATATCTTATGGTGTTTATGTCAAGTGGGTAAATATCCTTTGGGGTTGTGTCATATGGTGTTTATGTCAAGTGGGTAAATATCCTTTGGGGTTGTGTCCTATGCTGTTTATGTCAAGTGGGTAAATATCCTATAGGGTTGTGTCCTATGCTGTTTATGTCAAGTTGGTAAATATCCTATATGGTTGTGTCCTATGGTGTTTATGTCAAGTGGGTAAATATCCTATGGTGTTGTGTCCTATGATGTTTATGTCAAGTGGGTAAATATCCTATGGGGTTGTGTCCTATGATGTTTATGTCAAGTGGGTAAATATCCTTTGGGGTTGTGTCCTATGGTGTTTATGTCAAGTGGGTAAATATCCTTTGGGGTTGTGTCCTATGGTGTTGATGTCAAGTGGGTAAATATCCTATGGGGTTTATGTCAAGTGGGTAAATATCATATGGTGTTTATGTCTAGTGGGTAAATATCCTATGGTGTTTATGTCAAGTGGGTAAATATCATATGGTGTTTATGTCAAGTGGGTAAATATCCTATGGTGTTTATGTCAAGTGGGTAAATATCATATGGTGTTTATGTCAAGTGGGTAAATATCCTTTGGGGTTGTGTCCTATGGTGTTTATGTCAAGTGGGTAAATATCATATGGTGTTTATGTCAAGTGGGTAAATATCCTTTGGGGTTGTGTCCTATGGTATTTATGTCAAGTGGGTAAATATCCTTTGGGACTGTGTCCTATGGTGTTAATGTCAAGTGGGTAAATATCCTGTGGGGTTGTGTCCTATGGTGTTTATGTCAAGTGGGTAAATATCCTATGGTGTTTATGTCAAGTGGGTAGATATCCTGTGGGGTTGTGTCCTATGGTGTTTATGTCAAGTGTGTAAATATCCTATGGTGTTTATGTCAAGTCGGTAAATATCCTATGGGGTTGTGTCCTATGGTGTTTTTGTCAAGTGGGTAAATATCCTATGGGGTTGTGTCCTATGGTGTTTATGTCAAGTCGGTAAATATCCTATGGGGTTGTGTCCTATGGTGTTTTTGTCAAGTGGGTAAATATCCTATGGGGTTGTGTCCTATGGTGTTTATGTCAAGTTGGTAAATATCCTATGGGGTTGTGTCCTATGGTGTTTATCTCTCGTGGTTTTTTTTTGTCCGTACACGATAATTAAATACTTATACTAACGCTTGTTTATACATACATTTCAGAAAACGTAGTACCGAATTAACACACCACCAGTAGTAACGAATTCACACACCACCAGCATGGCTTCAGGATCCCAATCTTTTTATCAAGGGTCTGACGAAATACCCAACACTGACTGTGACGTATGTTTGTTAAGCGGTCAAACATTAGAGGCTATCTCCTACTGTCCCATATGCTGTGAGTACCTGTGTAAGTCATGTGATAAGGCACACAGGGGGTCTAGGGCATCTAGAGACCACACACTTATGACAGGGAGTAACGTTACATCTGGATCTACGAGGACTATACCAACGTTACCGTTTATGTACTGTGATACACACAGAACAACGTTACTTGATATATACTGTACCACTCACGACGAGGTCATTTGTTCAGCTTGTAAAATCACCGGTCATACAGTTTGCGATACAGGCGATGTCACTAGGCACAGTACTCGATTAAAATATGTTGAAGAGGAGCTGAAGAAAGTCGCTAAAAGTCTGAGGGACTTATCATCTAAATATGACGACTTTAGAAAGAACAGACTCATTGCTAAATCAGCCGTGAAAACTCAGATAAAGAAATGTTTCAGCGGCATGCATCAATTACGCAGGGATATAAACGACAAACTGGATCAACTCGAAAAAGAAATGTCTTCCGAAATCCGATACATTGATGAGAAGATGAATAAAGAGATAGACGGTCACTTGACTTTAGCCGATGACATTTTACGTCAAATCGGGGATATGGACAAATCTTTGTCTGAATGTCAGAAAACGCGGGAAAATGACGTCATTTTTGTCGGAATGAAAAAGGCGTCGTCACGAGCAACTGAATGTGGACATATCATTGACAATGTCCAGAAAGACATTTACCCAATAGACGTTCGTTTTCAACCCAATGACGTTCTAACTGACATGATTCAACAATTACAATCCCTAGGGACTGTTGCTAACAACCAACCTGTCTATACCGGCCATAACCGGACCTCTATACTGAACATGTCTGTTAAGGACAAACAGGAGATAGCTGTAAAAGCAGAAGTATGGGGATGTACATTCATGTCTGACGGACATCTTGTACTCGCATGTTCCAATGACGATCTAAAACTGTTTGATAAAGACTTACAGTTTAAATCCCAGTTAGCTATTCCGGCAGGAGACGTGTCTGCTATCAACGACACCGACGTCATAGTTACACAAGGTGAACAACTCCAGCGTGTAAGAGTATTCCCCGATATGGTGGTGAAGGAAACATTGAAGATGGAGAGAAAGGGTTGGGGTGTGAGTGTTTATGGTGACGAGATCTACGTTACCTGTCATGATGCTCCTGGTAATGGTGAAGTACGAGTACTCAACATGGCTGGTAAACTACAGAGAAGGTTGGGAGAGGATAAAGGTAAATACATGTTTACACGTCCTTACCGTGTAACAGTAAACAGGAATGGTAGTAAAGTGTTTGTCTCTGATGCGGGCACTAACATTGTAACATGTTTAAACAATCAAGGTCACGTGATATACCAGTACTCTGACAGAGACTTGATGTCACCAGACGGAATGTATGTGGATGGAGAAGATAACCTGTTAGTGTGTGGAGCGAGTTCTCACAATGTACATGTAGTCCGACACGGTGGTGGTAAGGAGAAGATTTTGTTGTCAGAGAAAGACGGGATAAACTACCCAATGTGTATATCGTACAGACAGAGTGATGGTTGTCTAGTGATTGGTTTATGTGGGGAGGCTGGCACTGATACAAGGCTGATTATATTCAGGACTAGATAAACTCGTGCGTACCAGAAAAACTATTGCCGTAAAGATTGGTACACAGAGAGTAAAATGATCTCACTATTTACAGTTTCTTCCTTTTCCACAATGTTTATAATGTACTTTATGCTTAAGTCATCGATAACGTCATCACGAAGGAACAGAATATTACAAACAATCTTGTTTTGGTATGTACATGTATTATTGCTATATAAACAGACAAATTAAAATAGGAACTCCTTTTCCAAATAAATTTTCCAAACTACTGCACTCAAAAAGTATATGTCAACTCGCATATTATCTAATAATGAATTAATATATACTGGCCTTCATAAACTGTGCGTACCAGATAGCTATTGCTGTAAACGACTTTTATGACACATAAGTGATATCGATTAATTTTCCTTCATACGATATTCTCAAATGATCCCATCTCGAAAAGTTCTAGACAAATCTGGGTGTTTACATTAAACAGTAGAAGTAGGTGTGTAATAAGCAGTTTCTATCTTTCCCATGTTGTTTGAAAAAAGTGGCTTGTGTAAATAACGAAATGTCTGCACATCTAGTATATGTTACCAAATTTAACCTGCTTATCAGAAACGTCTGCTGTAACAGCACATTTATAAACAGTGTAGATCAAGATCTTAACTTGTGGATGAACAAGCTGATCTGCATCTACATAAACCACACGTTTGCTGGGGTTGCGGTAAAGTTTCCTGGAACGCGGTTCTTGTACACCCACTTATTGTACAGGCAGCCGTGATATTACTGAAATGTCTTTGAAAACGGTGTTAAATTCCAATAAATAATTAGTGTACAAGCCGACCTGTTGATACGTGAATGCTTCAGATAACCAGGTCTGGTTTAACAGCCGGTAAATATATGTACATGTGAGTGTAAAATGGTAGAAAGAAAGTCTTCATTATTGACAGTTTCTTCCTTTCCCACAATGTTTTAAATGTACCTTAGTTACGTCAACTCATTCAAGAACGTCATTATGAAGGAATGGAACAATACAACCGATGTTATGTATTATTATTTGTGTACATAAAGTTAGTATGACTATATAACCAGAATATAGTCAGAATGGTCAAAATAATTAATACCTTTTCCAAATGTGTTTTCTAAATAACTATGTCACTTCAACAGTGTATGTCAACTATCATTCTATTAGTATGAATATTTAGACTAAAAATACAAATTATCGTTATCTAAATGAACTAAGTCACAGGAAACCTACCGAATATTCAGAACACCCTGTGTCTGCGAGCAGCTTGTTCATGCATCATATGGAATCTCATGAGGAACGGTAGTGATAAAACTCGAAAATACAAGTATGTACATACCTCGTTAAAAAGTGATCTAAATAAGCTAAGTTACAGGAAACCTAGCGAATATCCAGTAACCGTTTCAATACTGATTCTTTTTTTAAATAAATGTGTCTAGCTATGTATTTTGAAGAGTCCATAGCAAATTTCAAGAAATATCAAAATAGAAATGTTGAGTTTAGCACAGATTTCACATAATCGGTTCCAGTAGTTTTATTAAGTGTTTTATTTTATACATTTGAGCCGTTCCGCCAGAAAACCAACACTGTGGCCTCTGCGTAATGTATCGATCCAGATCAGCCTGCGTAGACCCCACATACTGATCATGGCCGACACATTCCGTCTCAGTTGGATAGAGGTATAGAGTAATGATTCCTGAAATAGAAAATCCACAGGAGGCGAACAGTGAATAACCGGGTAAGCCTGCGCGGCATGCTTAGGCTTATCCCGCCAGAAAATCAACATTGTGGCCTCTGCGTAATGTATCGATCCAGATCAGCCTGCGCAGACCCCACAGACTGATCCTGGCCGACACATTCCGTCTCAGGGGGATAAAGGTACAGAGTAATGATTCCTGAAAATCCACAGGAGGCGAACAGTGTATATTCGGGTAAGCCTGCGCGGCATGCTTAGGCTTATCCGGGTCGATACTTTACGCAATGTTGGTTTTTTGGCGGGACGGTTCACTTGTTTAAATGATGTATTCGTGATTTTTTATCTTTATATATAGCACTTACAGACTTGTTGTTTTAATTTTGTATATAAATGTAGATTCGTTGATCTTTTTTGTTCTATTTTCACATATATAAACGACGTAAGAACATGGAAGCAGTTTAGTTTATGCATGTTATTTCATACATCTGGTGAGGTGACCTAGTTCAGGGTTGTTTCTCCAGGGTATATGAATAAGTAATGTATTGCCCTGATATAACTGAATGTTTGTTGAAAATTATGCAAATCTCAAAAATATGCACAAACCGTGATGCAGATTATTTGATCAGTTTTCACAATGAAAGTTGGCAGTGCTTTAATTGCTATGGTGTAATAACCTTTTCCCACATACAACAACTCTGCAGCAAACGACTTTCAAAACATATTATCAAACACATCTATAAATGAAGGGATACTTATTCAATAGAGTTGAAAACATTGTGACAAAAGGAGAAAATGCTCAACATGAACAATTTCTCTTCTCGTCACAATGATTCCAAATGTCGTCTTGCAGACTTGGCAGAAAGCGTCCGAATGCTGGTAAGGGTTGACGCCGCTTTCGAAAGATTGTTCGTGTTTCCTGGCTTTTCCGCCCCTGCACTCCACGCAACTGGCTGCCATTAAACATATACTGTTAGCCCATTGGTGAAAGACGAAGGACCCTTGTCACAGTTACTTTTGTCAAACGTCGAAGAGAATTTTGGCTAAGCTGGGATTCAAACTCATAATCCATGATAACCCGTGTCGTTAACGACTGAGCTACCGGGCTCTGCTATTTAAAGAAACTGGGTAAAAGGGCCTGTATGTTGGTAAGGATTAACGCCGCTTACAACAGTATTTAAATATCCTAGGTGAATAACAGTTCTGCTATTCTTTATTCTAACATCGGTCGTATACATCATACTTCTGTTATCCCCGCTTTCAACAGTATTTCAATATCCTAGGTGTATAACAGTTCTGCTATTCTTTATTCTAACATCGGTCGTATACACCAGACTTCTGTTATCCCCGCTTTCAACAGTATTTCAATATCCTAGGTGTATAACAGTTCTGCTATTCTTTATTCTAACATCGGTCGTATACATCAGACCTCTGTTATCCCCGCTTTCTACAGTATTTAAATATCCTAGGTGAATAACAGTTCTGCTATTCTTTATTCTAACATCGGTCGTATACATCAGACTTCTGTTATCCCCGCTTTCAACAGTATTTAAATATCCTAGGTGTATAACAGTTCTGCTATTCTTTATTCTAACATCGGTCGTATACATCAGACTTCGGTTATTCCCGCTTTCAACAGTATTTAAATATCCTAGGTGTATAACAGTTCTGCTATTCTTTATTCTAACATCGGTCGTATACATCAGACTTCTGTTATCCCCGCTTTCAACAGTATTTAAATATCCTAGGTGAATAACAGTTCTGCTATTCTTTATTCTAACATCGGTCGTATACATCAGACTTCTGTTATCCCCGCTTTCAACAGTATTTAAATATCCTAGGTGAATAACAGTTCTGCTATTCTTTATTCTAACATCGGTCGTATACATCTGACTTCTGTTATCCCCGCTTTCAACAGTATTTAAATATCCTAGGTGAATAACAGTTCTGCTATTCTTTATTCTAACATCGGTCGTATACATCAGACTTCTGTTATCCCCGCTTTCAACAGTATTTAAATACCCTAGGTGAATAACAGTTCTGCTATTCTTTATTCTAACATCGGTCGTATACATCAGACTTCTGTTATCCCCGCTTTCAACAGTATTTAAATACCCTAAGTGAATAACAGTTCCGCTATTCTTTATTCTAACATCGGTCGTATACATCAGACTTATGTTATCCCCGCTTTCAACAGTATTTAAATATCCTAGGTGTATAACAGTTCTGCTATTCTTTATTCTAACATCGGTCGTATACATCAGACTTCTGTTATCCCCGCTTTCAACAGTATTTAAATACCCTAGGTGAATAACAGTTCTGCTATTCTTTATTCTAACATCGGTCGTATACATCAGACTTCTGTTATCCCCGCTTTCAACAGTATTTAAATATCCTAGGTGAATAACAGTTCTGCTATTCTTTATTCTAACATCGGTCGTATACATCAGACTTCTGTTATCCCCGCTTTCAACAGTATTTAAATACCCTAGGTGAATAACAGTTCTGCTATTCTTTATTCTAACATCAGTCGTATACATCAGACCTCTGTTATCCCCGCTTTCTACAGTATTTAAATACCCTAGGTGAATAACAGTTCTGCTATTCTTTATTCTAACATCGGTCGTATACATCAGACTTCTGTTATCCCCGCTTTCAACAGTATTTAAATATCCTAGGTGAATAACAGTTCTGCTATTCTTTATTCTAACATCGGTCGTATACATCAGACTTCTGTTATCCCCGCTTTCAACAGTATTTAAATATCCTAGGTGAATAACAGTTCTGCTATTCTTTATTCTAACATCGGTCGTATACATCAGACTTCTGTTATCCCCGCTTTCAACAGTATTTAAATACCCTAGGTGAATAACAGTTCTGCTATTCTTTATTCTAACATCAGTCGTATACATCAGACCTCTGTTATCCCCGCTTTCTACAGTATTTAAATACCCTAGGTGAATAACAGTTCTGCTATTCTTTATTCTAACATCGGTCGTATACATCAGACTTCTGTTATCCCCGCTTTCAACAGTATTTAAATACCCTAGGTGAATAACAGTTCCGCTATTCTTTATTCTAACATCGGTCGTATACATCAGACTTATGTTATCCCCGCTTTCAACAGTATTTAAATATCCTAGGTGTATAACAGTTCTGCTATTCTTTATTCTAACATCGGTCGTATACATCAGACTTCTGTTATCCCCGCTTTCAACAGTATTTAAATATCCTAAGTGAATAACAGTTCTGCTATTCTTTATTCTAACATCGGTCGTATACATCAGACTTCTGTTATCACCGCTTTCAACAGTATTTAAATATCCTAGGTGAATAACAGTTCTGCTATTCTTTATTCTAACATCGGTCGTATACATCACACTTCTGTTATCCCCGCTTTCAACAGTATTTATATATCCTAGGTGAATAACAGTTCTGCTATTCTTTATTCTAACATCGGTCGTATACATCAGACTTCTGTTATCCCCGCTTTCAACAGTATTTAAATATCCTAGGTGAATAACAGTTCTGCTATTCTTTATTCTAACATCGGTCGTATACATCAGACTTCTGTTATCTCCGCTTTCAACAGTATTTAAATATCCTAGGTGAATAACAGTTCTGCTATTCTTTATTCTAACATTGGTCGTATACATCAGACTTCTGTTATCCCCGCTTTCAACAGTATTTAAATACCCTAGGTGAATAACAGTTCTGCTATTCTTTATTCTAACATCGGTCGTATACATCAGACTACTGTTATCCCCGCTTTCAACAGTTTTTAAATATCCTAAGTGAATAACAGTTCTGCTATTCTTTATTCTATCATCGGTCGTATACATCAGACCTCTGTTATACCCGCTTTCAACAGTTTTTAAATATTCTAAGTGAATAACAGTTCTGCTTTTCTTTATTCTAACATCGGTCATATACATCAGACTTCTGTTATCCCCGCTTTCAACAATATTTCAACATCCTAGATGAATAACAGTTCTGCTATTCTTTATTCTAACATCGGTCGTATACATCAGACTTCTGTTATCACCGCTTTCAACAATATTTCAACATCCTAGATGAATAACAGTTCTGCTATTCTTTATTCTAACATAGTTCATATACATCAGACTTCTGTTATCCCCGCTTTCAACACTATTTAGATATCCTAGGTGAATAACAGTTCTACTTTTCTTTATTCTAACATCGGGTGTATACATCAGACTTCTGTTATCCCCGCTTTCTACAGTATTTAAATATCCTTGGTGAATAACAGTTCTTCCATTTTTTATTCTAACATCGGTCGTATACATCAGAAATATGTTATCCCCGCTTTCTACAGTATTTAAATATCCTTGGTGAATAACAGTTCTGCTATTTTTTATTCTAACATCGGTCGTCTACATCAGACATCTGTTATCCCGGCTTTCTACAGTATTTAAATATCCTTGGTGAATAACAGTTCTGCTATGTTTTATTCTAACATCGGTCGTATACATCAGACTTCTGTTATCCCCGCTTTCTACAGTATTTAAATATCCTTGGTGAATAACAGTTCTGCTATTTTTTATTCTAACATCGATTGTATACATCAGACTTCTGTTATCCCCGCTTTCTACAGTATTTAAATATCCTTGTTGAATAACAGTTCTGCTATTCTTTATTCTAACATCGGTCGATTACATCAGACTTATGTTATCCCCGCTTTCAACAGTATTTCAATATCCTTGGTGAATAACAGTTGTGCTATTCTTTATTCTAACATCGGTTGTATACATCAGACCTCTGTTATCCCCGCTTTCAACAGTATTTAAATATCCTAGGTGAATAACAGTTCTGCTATTCTTTATTCGAACATCGATCGTATACATCAGACTTCTGTTATCCCCGCTTTCAACAGTATTTAAAAATCCTAGGTGAATAACAGTTCTGCTATTCTTCATTCTAAAATCGGTCGTATACATCAGACTTCTCTTATCCCCGCTTTCAACAGTATTTAAATATCCTTGGTGAATAACAGTTCTGCTATTCTTTATTCTAACATCGGTCGTATACATCAGACTTCTGTTATCCCCGCTTTCAACAGTATTTAAATACCCTAGGTGAATAACAGTTCTGCTATTCTTTATTCTAACATCAGTCGTATACATCAGACCTCTGTTATCCCCGCTTTCTACAGTATTTAAATACCCTAGGTGAATAACAGTTCTGCTATTCTTTATTCTAACATCGGTCGTATACATCAGACTTCTGTTATCCCCGCTTTCAACAGTATTTAAATACCCTAGGTGAATAACAGTTCCGCTATTCTTTATTTTAACATCGGTCGTATACATCAGACTTATGTTATCCCCGCTTTCAACAGTATTTAAATATCCTAGGTGTATAACAGTTCTGCTATTCTTTATTCTAACATCGGTCGTATACATCAGACTTCTGTTATCCCCGCTTTCAACAGTATTTAAATATCCTAAGTGAATAACAGTTCTACTATTCTTTATTCTAACATCGGTCGTATACATCAGACTTCTGTTATCACCGCTTTCAACAGTATTTAAATATCCTAGGTGAATAACAGTTCTGCTATTCTTTATTCTAACATCGGTCGTATACATCAGACTTCTGTTATCCCCGCTTTCAACAGTATTTAAATATCCTAGGTGAATAACAGTTCTGCTATTCTTTATTCTAATATCGGTCGTATACATCTGACTTCTGTTATCCCCACTTTCAACAGTATTTAAATATCCTAGGTGAATAACAGTTCTGCTATTCTTTATTCTAACATCGGTCGTATACATCAGACTTCTGTTATCCCCGCTTTCAACAGTATTTAAATACCCTAGGTGAATAACAGTTCTGCTATTCTTTATTCTAACATCAGTCGTATACATCAGACCTCTGTTATCCCCGCTTTCTACAGTATTTAAATACCCTAGGTGAATAACAGTTCTGCTATTCTTTATTCTAACATCGGTCGTATACATCAGACTTCTGTTATCCCCGCTTTCAACAGTATTTAAATACCCTAGGTGAATAACAGTTCCGCTATTCTTTATTCTAACATCGGTCGTATACATCAGACTTATGTTATCCCCGCTTTCAACAGTATTTAAATATCCTAGGTGTATAACAGTTCTGCTATTCTTTATTCTAACATCGGTCGTATACATCAGACTTCTGTTATCCCCGCTTTCAACAGTATTTAAATACCCTAGGTGAATAACAGTTCTGCTATTCTTTATTCTAACATCGGTCGTATACATCAGACTTCTGTTATCCCCGCTTTCAACAGTATTTAAATATACTAGGTGAATAACAGTTCTGCTATTCTTTATTCTAACATCGGTCGTATACATCAGACTTCTGTTATCCCCGCTTTCAACAGTATTTAAATACCCTAGGTGAATAACAGTTCTGCTATTCTTTATTCTAACATCAGTCGTATACATCAGACCTCTGTTATCCCCGCTTTCTACAGTATTTAAATACCCTAGGTGAATAACAGTTCTGCTATTCTTTATTCTAACATCGGTCGTATACATCAGACTTCTGTTATCCCCGCTTTCAACAGTATTTAAATATCCTAGGTGAATAACAGTTCTGCTATTCTTTATTCTAACATCGGTCGTATACATCAGACTTCTGTTATCCCCGCTTTCAACAGTATTTAAATATCCTAGGTGAATAACAGTTCTGCTATTCTTTATTCTAACATCGGTCGTATACATCAGACTTCTGTTATCCCCGCTGTCAACAGTATTTAAATACCCTAGGTGAATAACAGTTCTGCTATTCTTTATTCTAACATCAGTCGTATACATCAGACCTCTGTTATCCCCGCTTTCTACAGTATTTAAATACCCTAGGTGAATAACAGTTCTGCTATTCTTTATTCTAACATCGGTCGTATACATCAGACTTCTGTTATCCCCGCTTTCAACAGTATTTAAATACCCTAGGTGAATAACAGTTCCGCTATTCTTTATTCTAACATCGGTCGTATACATCAGACTTATGTTATCCCCGCTTTCAACAGTATTTAAATATCCTTGGTGAATAACAGTTCTGCTATTCTTTATTCTAACATCGGTCGTCTACATCACACTTCTGTTATCCCCGCTTTCTACAGTATTTAAATATCCTAGGTGAATAACAGTTCTGCTATTCTTTTTTCTAACATCGGTCATATACATCAGACCTCTGTTATCCCCGCTTTCAACAGTATTTAAATATCCTTGGTGAATAACAGTTCTGCTATGTTTTATTCTAACATCGGTCGTATACATCAGACTTCTGTTATCCCCGCTTTCTACAGTATTTAAATATCCTTGGTGAATAACAGTTCTGCTACTTTTTATTCTAACATCGATTGTATACATCAGACTTCCGTTATCCCCGCTTTCTACAGTATTTAAATATCCTAGGTGAATAACAGTTCTGCTATTCTTTATTCTAACATCGGTCATATACATCAGACTTCTGTTATCCCCGCTTTCAAAAGTATTTAAATATCCTTGGTGAATAACAGTTCTGCTATGTTTTATTCTAACATCGGTCGTATACATCAGACTTCTGTTATCCCCGCTTTCTACAGTATTTAAATATCCTTGGTGAATAACAGTTCTGCTATTTTTTATTCTAATATCGATTGTATATATCAGACTTCTGTTATCCCCGCTTTCTACAGTATTTAAATATCCTTGGTGAATAACAGTTCTGCTATTCTTTATTCTAACATCGGTCGATTACATCAGACTTATGTTATGCCCGCTTTCAACAGTATTTCAATATCCTTGGTGAATAACAGTTGTGCTATTCTTTATTCTAACATCGGTTGTATACATCAGACCTCTGTTATCCCCGCTTTCAACAGTATTTAAATATCCTAGGTGAATAACAGTTCTGCTATTCTTTATTCTAACATCGATCGTATACATCAGACTTCTGTTATCCCCGTTTTCAACAGTATTTAAATATCCTAGGTGAATAACAGTTCTGCTATTCTTCATTCTAAAATCGGTCGTATACATCAGACTTCTCTTATCCCCGCTTTCAACAGTATTTAAATATCCTAGGTGAATAACAGTTCTGCTATTCTTTATTCTAACATCAGTCGATTACATTAGACTTATGTTATCACCGCTTTCTACAGTATTTAAATATCCTAGGTGAATAACAGTTCTGCTATTCTTCATTCTAACATCGGTCGATTACATCAGACTTATGTTATCCTCGCAACACTAACCAACAAAGGTGGAAGTCATTACTTCCCTGTTTAAATTCGTTTTAATGACCCCACCAGGGATCGCACCCTGGTCTCCCGAGACAGACGATCTAACAACTAAACCACGGAGTCAGTGTTATTTGCGGATTATGTTAATGTTTTGTAGACTTACAAGAGACAACTTTGGGTCTAATCAATTTCGACAGGCTAAAGTTATTTCCCTTGAATTATGGAATTGTATATGTTATAATGTCTTCTTCAAATCACATATTGTACAACGCACTACTTTTGTAATAATTTGACCGCAGACTCTAAATACACGATTCGGTCAATTACAATCCGAAAAAAAGGTAGACACGGTACTTTCGTGAATGGTCGAGATTTGGATTAAACGCCGTTTTCAACAATTGTTCAGTCACATCACGGCCGTTTACATAATCGTGTGTTTCCTGACTTTCCCACCCCAGCACTCCATACAACAATCTTTCCAAGCAACTGGATGCATTTCAACATCTGCTGTTAGCCCATTGGTTGAAAATGAAGGACCCTTGTCACAGTGACTTTTATTAAATGTCCCAGAGAATTTTGGCTAAGCTGGGATTCGAATTCATAATTCATGATAACCCGTGACGTTAACAACTGAGCTACCAGTCTCGGCTATTTAAAGAGACTTTTGGGTACTATTAATATACGCGACGGTCCCGAGACTACAGAGCAGAATGATGTCCATATATAACGCCATTTTCAATAGTACATTACTTCAGTTATATCGAACACAACATCTGCTGTTAGCCCATTGGTTGAAGACGACGAACCCTTGTCACAGTGACTTTTATTAAACGTCGCAGAGAATGTTGGCTGAGCTGGGTTTCGAACTCATAATTCCTGATCACCCGCCTATCTAACGACTGATCTACCGAGCTCGACTATTTAAAGAGACTGGGTAATATGAACATAAACGACGTTCCCGAGCTCTACAGGGCAGAATGATGTCCATATATAACACCATTTTCAATAGTACATGTACTTTAGTTATATCGAACAGGTGTTTAAAATAATTTACACATGTGGGACTCGAGCTTAATAGTATTCTTGTGAAATGTTTAGAGCCATGTTTCATGTATGCACAGGCTCACCTAAGTCTTAACTACACAAGGTGAAACAAATTCCATATCAGCAGGCTCATTTTCTATACGGAATCCGCTGTGACCGATTTGGAAACTTGCGTCACAGGTTCGATCCCAAGTCGCGATGGAGTGCCCTTGGAACAAGGCACATTGCATATTATATAACTGGTTTGTTTACCAAGGAAGAATAAATAAGTGAATCATCGCCGGGATATAACTGAAATATCGATGAAAACTGCCGGTAAAACCCAATAAAACAAATCATTTTCTATACCCGAGTATCGTTCTTCATAATTAGACTAAGATAAGACCGATAAAAATATATTAAAGTTGGTAATTAAACAAACAGTAAGACATTTAAAATCCTCTAGTAATCATTATAGCATTATAGTTCAAAAATTATAACAAGAGAATAAGGTAAAAACCCAATGCACACGAATAGAGCATGTACGCTGATATTTGTTCCCGAGAGCATTGCATTCTGTATAAATGAGCAATTCATGCGAAAAATAAGGAACTAAATTCGTTGAACGGTGTCGACAACATTCACTAATTAACTAATCATGTATTATTCAGACAAGCCTGTCGGAAGCTTCTGCCAACTTGAGTAGATTATGTTAAGACGGAGTAGATCTGAACCTACACTGTTTAGAAATGTCAACTTGTACATTTTCCCATGGACGGGATCAAACAGGAAGGTGCGCAATGGTCATCAATCTTCGGCTTAACCATTTCCCATATAATTACGACAAATCTTCAGCAGGCGATATTAAAAAGATATATGTACAAATATTTTAGCTTTCTATAAATGAAAGTAGGCTAATTGAAAAGGGTTGAAAACAATGTGACAAGGGGAGAAATTGCTCATTATGAGAACTATTCCGTTTGTAACAATGTTTTTCAATGATCGATGGCTGCAGAATTGTCATAACGTGTTTGTGTGTGGGAAAGGGTTCACGTGTAACCTCGATTTTAGAACTTGGATGTCATTAGTCTGGTATCCGGTGCACTATAGTTAATTAGTACTCTGACATGAACCAACATTGTCCACATGCAATGTATTCTGGTACCCGGCGTACTAAGATACTTTGTTTGTTTGTTCGTTTGTATGGTGTTTTTCGCCACCTTCAACACGTTTTCCGTTATATTATGGCGTTTTGTGGGTAAGTTACCAGAACTACTGGTCAATATATCCTTACACCAGTAAGTTACCAGTACTATTTTTCCATTTATCATTACACCAGTAAGTTACCAGTACTACCGGTCCATTTATCCTTACACCAGTAGCTTACCAGTACTACTGGTCCATTTGTCCTTGCACCAGTAAGTTACCAGTACTACTGGTCCATTTATCATTACATCAGTAAGTTACCAGTACTACTGGTCCATTTATCCTTGCACCTGTAAGTTACCAGTACTACTGGTCCATTTATACTTACACCAGTAAGTTACCAGTACTACTGGTCCATTTATCCTTACACCGGTAAGTTACCAGTACTACTGGTCCATTTATACTTACACCAGTAAATTACCAGTACTACTGGTCCATTTATATTTGCACTAGTAAATTACCAGTACTACTGGTCCATTTATCCTTACACCAGTAAATTACCAGTACTACTGGTCCATAATCCTTACACCAGTAAGTTACCAGTATTACTGGTCCATTAATCAATACACCACTAAATTACCAGTACTACTGTTCCATTAATCCTTACACCAGTAAGTTACCAGTTCTACTGGTCCATTTATCTTTACACCAGTAAGTTACCAGTAGTAATGGTCCATTTATCCTTACACCAGCAAAACCGACGTTATACTAGCCCAGCAACCATGAGCGCCAAGAAGAGAAAGTCATTCGTAATAGTAAGTCTGATATAAGTATGATGCCCAACGTATAATAGTACGTCTGATATAAAGTCTGATAGCCCACGTATAATATTACGTCTGATATAAGTCTGATAGCCGACGTATAATAGTACGTCTGATATAAGTCTGATAGCCAACGTATAATAGTACGTCTGATAAAAGTCTGATTGCCTACGTATACTAGTATGTCTGATATAAGTCTGATGCCGGCGTATAATAGTAGGTCTGATATAAGTTTGATACCCGACGTCTGATACCCTACGTATAATAGTAGGTCTGATATAAGTTTGATACCCGACGTATACTAGTACGTCTGATACCCTACGTATAATAGTACGTCTGATATAAGTATGATACCCGACGTATAATAGTACATCTAATACCCTACGTATAATAGTACGTCTGATATAAGTCTGATACCCGACGTATAATAGTACGTCTGATATAAGTTTGATACATGACGTATACTAGTACGTCTGATACTCTACGTATAATAGTACGTCTGATATCAGTTTGATACCCGACGTGTACTAGTACGTCTGATACCCGACGTATACTAGTATGTCTGATATAAGTCTGATACCCGACGTATAATAGTACGTCTGATATAAGTATAATACCCGACGTATAGTAGTATGTCTGATATAAATATGATACCCAACGTATACTACTATGTCTGATATAAGTATGATACCCAACGTATACTAGTATGTCTGATATAAGTATGATACCCGACGTATACTAGTATGTCTGATATAAGTTTGATACCCTACGTATAATAGTACGTCTGATACCCTACGTATACTAGTACGTCTGATATAAGTCTGATACCCGACGTATAATAGTAATTTTTGAAAATGCAAATTATTTCGTTAACTCTACAGCGGATCCATACCACTTCATGATACACAAACTACTTTTGAAGTTTGAAAGGTAAAGATGTTCGTCTCTATAGCCTTTTACTTGATTCATCCTTGTCCAAACTAAAGTTCAGAGAAATAAAAGTATTACATCTCCTATCGACTATCTTAACATAGATATTTTTTATAAAACTCAAAGAAATATGAGTTTGACGACGGATATCACGGATATCTCTCTTACAAAAAAATCAAACATGTTATCTTATTATTGTTAACGCCACACGAAAACTAACATTCGCGTTTTGCGATCAGGTAAAGTCCGGCGCATCCGCGCTGTCAGATCAGGGTATTCTATGGCCGCCATATTGTCATAGAAGTATCATGGAAGCTTCCCGAAAACGGTTAGGACAAACCTACTACATAGATATGTACTTTAATCGTACATTCTAGTTATATTATCTAGCGTGGGACAACACACTGACCACATAGATATGTACTTTAATCGTACAAACTAGTTATATCATCTAGCGTGGGACAACAAACTGACTACATAGATATGTATTTTAATTGTACAAACTAGTTATATCATCTAGCTTGGGACAGCAAACTTACTACATAGATATGTACTTTAATCGTACATACTAGTTATATAATCTAGCGTGGGACAACAAACTGACAATATAGATATGTACTTTAATTGTACATACTAGTTATATCATCTAGCGTAGGACAACAAACTGACAATATAGATATGTACTTTAATTGTACATACTAGTTATATAATCTAGCGTGGGACAACAAACTGACCACATAGATATGTACTTTAATTGTACATACTAGTTATATAATCTAGCGTGGGACAACAAACTGACCACATAGATATGTACTTTAATCGTACATACTAGTTATATCATCTAGCGTAGGACAACAAACTGACAATATAGATATGTACTTTAATCATACATACTAGTTATATAATCTAGCGTGGGACAACAAACTGACTACATAGGTATGTACTTTAATTGTACATACTAGTTATATAATCTAGCGTGGGACAACAAACTGACAATATAGATATGTACTTTAATTGTACATACTAGTTATATAATCTAGCGTGGGACAACAAACTGACAATATAGATATGTACTTTAATTGTACATACTAGTTATATCATCTAGCGTAGGACAACAAACTGACCACATAGAGATGTACTTTAATTGTACATACTAATTATATAATCTAGCTTGGGACAACAAACTTACTGCATAGATTCTTTCTGGGGGACTTTTTGGTTGTGAAATACTATTTTCCTTAAAATCATCAGAATTGCTACAGATAGAGAGATGTCATAGATATTGCTTAAAAAGAATTCAAGGCATAGACAAATTTGCAAGAACTGATATTGTCTTAGGCATGTTACAAATATTAAATATGGAATGCATTATTGATAAACGTAAGTTAAACTTGTTCGGTCAACTCTGCATACTGAATCCTAATAACATTATTAAGGTAATTTTTATAAAACGGCTGTGTAGTTTTTGCTTGTCAAACTGTACCCATGCTGGATATTTTTCAGATATTTTCTTCATACTTAAAAAATATGGGCTTACTAATTATTTGTTTTCTTATTACAACGATGGTATATACCCAAAACGTCTGAAATGGAAAAGTACAATAAAACAGACTGTTAATGCATTTTTCACTGAGCACTGGTTATAGAGTTAACAGTAATCCGGACCTTTACTTATTTGCTAAAATTCATCCAGCTTTCTGTGAAAGCATATTTTGGCATATAAGTAAATGCAAATACAAATATAAACGACACTGCAGAAATATCATTAAAATTATTTCTGCTCTGGGCAGTTATAATGCTAATAAACTCTGCAGTAAATGTGGGTCATTTTACAATAATGAAGCTCTACACTGCTTAATACATTGTATATCTGTACAAGAAATTAGAAGCAAAGCAATGGATGCCTTGTTTTATACATATGGTATCGAGGTATATAATTATTTCTACTCATCTAGTGACGATATCAAACTATGTATTTTACTCGGAGGTCCAATACCAGAGTTTACAGAACTTTTACATGTCTGTCATATTGACTTCATAATATTGATGGTATATTACATTGATCGTATGTGGTCAATATTTCATGGCTAAATTTAATGATGGACATTCCATACTGTCCCATGCCTGAGTAAAGCTGTACATGCTATGACACTTTTTGTTTTTTTTTGTTTTTCCACATTTTATTAATACATTGTAATTGATTATAATGTTCATGTAACTCTCCTTTGTAATTTGGAGGAAATAAAGATATGAATGAATGAATGTACTTTAGTCGTACATTCTAGTTATATAATCTAGCGTGGAACAAAAAACTGACCATATAGATATTTACTTTAATCGTACATTCTAGTTATATAATCTAGCGTGGAACAAAAAACTGACCATATAGATATTTACTTTAATCGTACATTCTAGTTATATAATTTAGCGTGGAACAAAAAACTGACCATATAGATATTTACTTTAATCGTACATTCTAGTTATATAATCTAGCGTGGAACAAAAAACTGACCATATAGATATTTACTTTAATCGTACATTCTAGTTATATAATCTAGCGTGGAACAAAAAACTGACCATATAGATATTTACTTTAATCGTACATACTAGCTATATTATGTAGCATGGGACAACAAACTGACCACATAGATATGTACTTTAATTGTACATACTAATTATATAATCTAGCTTGGGACAATAAACTTACTACATAGATATGTACTTTAATTGTACATACTAGTTATATTATGTAGCATGGGACAACAAACTGACCACATAGATATGTACTTTAATTGTACATACTAATTATATCATTTAGCGTAGGACAACAAACTTACTACATAGGTATGTACTTTAATTGTACATACTAGTCATATCATCTAGCGTGGAACAACAAACTTACTACATAGTTATGTACTTTAATCATACATACTAGTCATATCATATAGCGTGGGACAACAAACTGACTACATAGATATGTACTTTAATCGTACATACTGGTCATATCATATAGCGTGGGACAACAAACTGACCACATAGATATGTACTTTAATCGTACATACTAGTTATATCATCTAGCGTGGGACACCAAACTGACCAAATAGATATGTACTTTAATCGTACATACTAGTTATATCATTTAGCCTGGGACAACAAACTGACCACATAGATATGAGGCGTCCAACGAGAAAACTAACAGTGTGGACTCTGCGTAATGTATTGATTCAGATCAATCTACGTACAAACTGCCTCCTTGGTATAATTGATTGATTGATTGATTGGTTGGTTGATTGATTGATCGTTTGATTGATTGATTGGTTGATTGTAAATTGATTGTTTAGTGTTTTACGTGGATTTCAACAATTTCTAAGTTATAACACGGCATTTCCTGGCTTAGTTATAATAATTTCCGGTCCGGACACCGGCCAGTCAGTCGTAATGCAGCCCTGAGCGCCACCGTTTTTAAAGTGTTCGGTATTACCAGGCCGGGTGTGTAGTGGTAAGAGCGTCTGCCTCGAGGGTGGTAGACTCGGGTTCGACTTCCGATTGGGTCATACTGACGATCTTACAAGTTAAAGCAGCGACTTACCTCCTTCACGCTCGTGACTGTGATTTTAGCATAACGACTGGTGCTAGCGACTTCCCTCATTGACGTTAGGGACTTCGATGTTAGCATTACGACTGGTGCAAGCGACTTCCCTCCTTGATGCTAGGGACTGTGATGTTAGTATAACGACTAGTGCTAGCGACTTCCCTCCTTGACGCTAGGGAATGTTATGTCAGCATACCTAATGGTGCTAGCGACTTCCCTTCTGGACGCTATGGACTGTGATATTAGTATTAACGACTGGTGTTTGCGACTTCCCTCCTTGACGTTAGGGACTTTGATGTTAGTATAACGACTTGTACCAACGACTTCCCTACTTTACGCTACGGACTGTGATGTTAGCATAACGACTGGCGCTTGGGACTTCCCTCCTTTACGTTAGGGACTGTGATATTAGCATAACGACTGGCGCTTGGGACTTCCCTCCTTTACGTTAGGAACTGTGATGTTAGTATAACGACTGGCGCTTGGGACTTCCCTCCTTGACGTTAGGGACTGTGATGTTAGTATAACGACTAGTGCTTGGGACTTCCCTCCTTGACGTTAGGGACTGTGATGTTAGTATAACGACTAGTGCTTGGGACTTCCCTCCTTGACGTTAGGGACTGTGATGTTAGTATAACGACTAGTGCTTGGGACTTCCCTCCTTGACGTTAGGGACTGTGATGTTAGTATAACGACTGGTGCTTGGGACTTCCCTCCTTGACGTTAGGGACTGTGATGTTAGTATAACGACTAGTGCTAGCGACTTTCCTCCTTGACGCTGGGGAATATGATGTTACCATAACGACTGGTGCTAGCGACTTCCCTCCTTGAGGTTAGGGACTGTGGTGTTAGCATAACGACTTATACCAGCGACTTCCCTCATTGACGCTAGGGACTATGATGTTAGCATAACGACTGGTACATACGCTGGTGTCAGGTTAACTTAACCAGATGTACTGGTAATATTACGCAGGAAACGCTGGGAAATAATTGAAATAGTGTTGAAAGCAGCTTAAAACGTCAACAAACACACACACACACACAAGGCATTGGTGTAAATATATGTAACCTGCTTGAACTTTCTACAAATTGGCGCTCTGTTTTGCGAAAAAACAACAACACGAAAATGGATAATTTAATTGATTTAAGTTTAACGCTGGCGGCCAGGTTTTCCTGGCCATTAATCAACACATTGTTTGTTTTCAAGCAACTGGCTGTTTTGTTCACATATTCTATTACATGTAGCCCATTAGTGGAAGACGAATGTCGATTGAGTCATTGACTTTTGTCATCCGTCGAACAAAATGTTGCCCGAGCTTGGATTCGAACGCACAACCCTTGATTGACAAAAATAAACCCGCCAGGTGTGACGGACCCCTTTACACAATACACCAACATCTAGATGGATAGCGATTAGTACCAACCAGTGAAAAGTCCGCATTTTTCCTTATTTTTATTTAAGCGTAAAATTCTTCTTCACCTAGCGGACAGAAAAGAAAAACATTATCGTGTTTCGACTCTTTATCACAACACACATGGGTTTGGACAAGCTATGTCGAAGGGTTGTCAGGTTGCATGGGAAGAATGCTGTATGGTGTACTTGTGCGAGAGAGCAATGGAATACATGGTATTGTGAACCGACCGCCGTGATATAACCGAGATACTGCTGGAAAACGCGTTAAAGTTCACTCAATTAATGTATTCAACCCTTTATTAATTCATGTTTATGAATATTAAACAAGCAATAAAGTCTTAAAACAGACTTTCATGAGGGAAATAGGTTGTCTTTGATAGTTGTGGTTGATTGTCTCATTGTTTATGCAATGTGTTATGTCCATAGAACGGAATTGTGAAATCCCAAACAACAAATGCTATCTTTTCATCAGATCATTTTGGGGTCGGAAGTATTCTCTTTTGTTTATTTTAGATAGAAATGGCGCTTTGGGGAGCGGGGATTGTCCCTTTTCGATATCAAAATCTGTATAATACAAACTTATTACGGAAACAAATGAGATTGCCTGTCTTTGTTTCGTTAACTTATTTTTCTCATCTGTACTACTTTTACGTACTATTAGAACACCGTAAATAAAGTTCAATAATTTTGTTTCAGAACATACGGTAGCTTAGTAGAACTTTCTAGCCAGTGTGTATTAGCCTAAATAAGAAGATCTGTT
>JASEVX010000014.1:5346267-5476267 GCA_031761405.1 Serripes groenlandicus
CTTTTGTTGGAGGTTAGCGTTATTTATCATTTCAGTTATATAACGGAAACAGTTCATTCGTGATAATCACGTGAAATACAGACGAGTAGACATGTTTTCCGCGCTCTCTGATATTCGATAAAAGTTTCGTTTGTGAGAACTAATGTAGTTGGAAATGTGATTTAGACTATATATTACAAGTAATATGAGAAAGAGACACCAAAATAAACGCAACAAGTGAAGAAGTTGATGGGAGGAAGTGGTAAACAAATAAAACGGGGAGGCTCTTCAGAGGTGCAAGTAAGTGACATTCTAAACCAGACCAACTCTGTTTTATACGAAGAAGATTCATCCGTGCTTGAAACAACAACAATGCAGAGCTCAGAGTCAAGTGCGGCTTCTAAATGCTGACATTTTGAAACATCTAAATAGAATTGAAGGGAAGATAACCGAAATGAGTGATATATTGAAGATTTTAGAAAGCCTGCAGATTTTTTTTTTAACAAATTTGACAATGACCTAAAGATGCTGTGGGCGAATGTGGAGAAAGATGAGAAAGATAACTCAGATAAGGTTAATGTTGTTCACGAGAGACTAGATAATGTAGAATTCTGTGGAACTGATCATTTTGAAAAGGTACGTCTGTTAGAACAGGACAATCAGAAATTGAAAGATAATTTAACCTATCTCTAGTCTCAATCAATGAGGAATAACTTAATATTCTGTAATATTGCAAAAGATCAGAATGAAAGACCAGACTGCAGCGAAGGAAAAATCAGACTATTTTTGGTAGAAAAATTACAAATGGCCAAAGATCTAGTTGGTAACATGCAGCTAGAAAGCGTACATCGAATGGGATCTCCCAATTCTCGGTATACAAGAAACGTTGTGTGTAAATTCACTTATTTCAAGGAGCGACAAGAAGTGAGGAAACGGAGCTACCACCTTAAGGGTACTTAGTTGTACATACAGGAGCAATTCCCCAGTGAAATAGTAGAAAAGAGGAAGCGTTTAATGGGGGGAAATTACGCGAGGCTAAACAAGAGGGTAAGAAGGCTTGGCTGTCGTACGACTCTCTTTACTTAGATGGGCGACCAGTAAAAGACTAGGGGGTACAGGAGGATGTGAACAGATTTGGTGTTCAAGTTTTAGTTTGGAACTGTAATGGTTTAACGGATGATAAATTATAAACTGATGATTTTAAATCGATTTTCAAAGACAGAGATGTAGTAATAATGTTAAAATCATGGACGGATAATAGTTCAGATATAGTCATAGAGGGCTACTTTGCTCACAATTATTATAGAAAATATAGACACAAACGTGCCAAAAGAAACAGTGGCGGAATAGTTATATATGTTTAAAACACAATTGGAAAAGGAGTATATATTGTTAAAAATCACCATGATACAATTATCTGGTTGAAATTTGAAAGTACTTATTTCCAATCCAAAAGTGATGTTCTGGTAACACACAGGAAACGTCGTGATATAAATGGTGTCAGGATAAATGGACCAGTAGTACGGGTAGCACCCAGGAAACGCCGTGATATAACTGGTGTCAGGATAAATGGACCAGTAGTCGGTAACACCCAGGAAACGCCGTGATATAAGTGGTGTCAAGATAAACGGACCAGTAGTTCTGGTATCACCCAGGAAACGCCGTGATATAACTGGTGTCAGGATAAATGGAACAGTAATTCTGGTATCACCAAGGAAACGTCGTGATATAACTCGTGTCAGGATAAATGGACCAGTAGTACTAGTAACACCCAGAAAATGCCGTGATATAACTGGTGTCAGGGTAAATAGACCAGTACTACTGGTAACACCCAAAAAACGCCGTGATATAACTGGTGTCATGATAAATGGACCAGTAGTTCTGGTAACACCCAGAAAACGCCGTGATATAACTGGTGTCAGGATAAATGGACCAGTAGTTCGGGTAACACCAAGAAAACGTCGTGATATAACTGATGTCAGGATAAATGGACCAGTAGTTCTGATAACACTCAGAAAACATCCTGATATAACTGGTGTCAGTATAAATAGACCAGTAGTTCTGGTAACACAGAGAAAACGCCGTGATATAACTGGTGTCAGGATAAATGGACCAGTAGTTCAAGTAACACCCAGAAAACGTCGTGATATAACTGATGTCCGGATAAATGGACCAGTAGTTTTGATAACACCCAGAAAACGCCCTGATATAACTGGTGACAGTATAAATAGACCAGTAGTTCTGGTAACACAGAGAAAACGACGTGATATAACTGGTGTCAGGATAAATGAACCAGTAGTTCTGGTAACACAGAGAAAATGCCGTGATATAACTGGTGTCAGGATAAATGGACCAGTAGTTCTAGTAACACCCAGAAAACGTCATGATATAACTGATGTCAGGATAAATGGACCAGTAGTTCTGGTAACACCCAGAAAACGCCGTGATATAACTGATGTCAGGATAAATGGACCAGTAGTTCTGGTAACACCCAGAAAACGCCGTGATATAACTGGTGTCAGGATAAACGGACCAGTAGTTCTGGTAACATCTAAAAAACGCCGTGATATAACTTGTGTCAGGATAAATGGACCAGTAGTACTGGTAACATCAAGGAAACGCCGTGATATAAATTGTGTCAGGATAAATGGACCAGTAGTACTGGTAACATCCAGAAAACGCTGTGATATAACTTGTGTCAGGATAAATGGACCAGTAGTAGTAGTAAAACTCAGAAAACGCCGTGATATAACTGGTGTCAGGATAAATGGACCAGTAGTATTGGTAACACCGCGAAAACGCCGTGATATAACTGGTGTTACGATAAATGGACCAGTAGTACTGGTATCACCCATAAAACGCCGTGATATAACTGGTGTCAGGATAAATGGACTAGTCGTTCTGATAACACTCAAGAAATGCCGTGATATAACTGGTGTCAGGATAAATGGACCAGTAGTACTGGTAACCTCAGAAAACGCCGTGATATAACTTGTGTCAAGATAAATGGACCAGTAGTACTGGATCCACCCAGAAAACGCCGTGATATAACTGGTGTCAGGATAAATGGACCAGTAATTCTGGTAACACCCAGAAAACGCCGTGATATAACTGGTGTCAGGATAAATGGACCAGTAATTCTGGTAACACCCAGAAAACATCGTGATATAACTGGTGTCTAGATAAATGGACCAAAAGTTCTGATAACACCCAGAAAACGCTGTGATATAACTTGTGTCAAAATAAATGGACCAGTAGTACTGGTAACACTCAAAAAACGCCGTGATATAACTGGTGTCAGGATAAATAGACCAGTAGTACTGGTAACACACCGAAAACGCCGTGATATAACTGGTGTCAAGATAAATGTACCAGTAGTTCTGGTAACACTCAGAAAACGTCGTGATATAACTGGTGTCACGATAAATGGACCAGTAGTACTGGTAACACCGCGAAAAGGCCGTGATATATCTCGTGTCAGGATATATGGACCAGTAGTACAGGTAACACCAAGAAAACCGCGTGATATAACTGGTGTCAGGATAAACGGACCATTCGTACTGGTAACACCCAGAAAACGCCGTGATATAACTTGTGTCAGGATAAATGGACCAGTAGTACTGGTAACACCCAGATAACGCCTTGATATAACTTTTATCTGGATATATGAACCAGTAGTACTAGTAACACTCAGAAAACGTCGTGATATAACTGGTGTCAGGATAAATGGACCAGTAGTACTGGTAACACCGCGAAAACGCCGTGATATAACTAGTGTCAGGATAAATGGACCAGTAGTACTGGTAACACCCAGATAACGCCTTGATATAACTTTTATCTGGATATATGAACCAGTAGTACTAGTAACACTCAGAAAACGTCGTGATATAACTGGTGTCAGGATAAATGGACCAGTAGTACTGGTAACACCCATAAAACGCCGTGATATAACTGGTGTCAGGATAAATGGACTAGTAGTTCTGATAACACTCAAGAAACGCCGTGATATAACTGGTGTCAGGATAAATGGACCAGTAGTTCTGGTATCACCCAAAAAACGTCGTAATATAACTGGTGTCATGATAAACGAACCAGTATTTCTGATAACCCACAGAAAATGCCGTGATATAACTGGTGTCAGGGTAAATAGACCAGTAGTTCTGGTAACACCCAGAAAACGCCGTGATATAACTGGTGTCAGAATAAATAGTGCAGGAGTTCTGGTAACACCCAGAAAACACGGTGATATAACTGGTGTCAGGATAAATGGACCAGTAGTTCTGATAACACCCAGAAAACACCGTGATATAACTGGTGTCAGGGTAAATAGACCAGTAGTTCTGATAACACCCAGAAATCGCCGTGATATAACTGGTGTCAGGATAAATGGACCAGTAGTTCTGATAACACCCAAAAAATGCCGTGATATAATTGGTGTCAGGGTAAATAGACCAGTAGTTCTGGTAACACCCAAAAAATGCCGTGATATAACTGATGTCAGGATAAATGGACCAGTAGTTCTGGTAACACACAGAAAATGCCGTGATATAACTGATGTCAGGATAACTGGTGCAGTAGTTCTGGTATCAACCAGAAAACGCCGTGATATAACTGATGTCAGGATAAATGGATCAGTTGTTCTGATAACACACAGAAAATGCCGTGATATAACTGATGTCAGGATAAATGGATCAGTTGTTCTGATAACACACAGAAAACGCCGTGATATAACTGATGTCAGGATAAATGGATCAGTTGTTCTGATAACACACAGAAAACGCCGTGATATAACTGATGTCAGGATAAATGGATCAGTTGTTCTGATAACACACAGAAAACGCCGTGATATAACTGATGTCATGATAAATGGACCAGTCGTTCTGATAACACCCAAAAAACGCCGTGATATAACTGGTGTCAGGGTAAATAGACCAGTAGTTCTGGTAACACATAGAGATTGCCGTGATATAACTGATGTCAGAATAAATGGACCAGTAGTTCTGATAACACAGAGAAAACGCCGTGATATAACTGATGTCAGGGTAAATAGACCAGTAGTTCTGGTAACACACAGAAATTGCCGTGATATAACTGATGTCAGGATAAATGGACCAGTAGTTCTG
Source organism: Serripes groenlandicus (assembly GCA_031761405.1). Lineage (NCBI taxonomy): Eukaryota > Metazoa > Mollusca > Bivalvia > Cardiida > Cardiidae > Serripes > Serripes groenlandicus. The sequence continues at coordinate 5,351,370 of JASEVX010000014.1, forward strand.
GTAAAACACAGAAAATGCCGTGATATAACTGATGACAGAATAAATGGACCAGTAGTTCTGATACCACACAGAACACGCCGTGATATAACTGTTCTCAGGATAAATGAACCAGTAGTTCTGGTAACAAACACAAAACGCCGTGATATAACTGGTGTCAGGATAAATGGACCAGTAGTACTGGTAATACCCAGAAAATACCGTGATATAACTGATGTCAGAATAAATGGACCAGTAGTTCTGATAACACACAGAAAACGCCGTGATATAACTGGTGTCAGGATAGATGGACCAGTAGTTCTGGTAACAAACAGAAAACGCCGTGATATAACTGGTGTCAGGATAAATGGACCAGTAGTTCTGATAACACCAAGAAAACGCCTTGATATAACTGGTGTCAGGATAAATGGTGCAGTAGTTCTGGTATCAACCAGAAAACGCCGTGATATAACTGGTGTCAGGATAAATGGACCAGTAGTTCTGGTAACACACAGAAAACGCCGTGATATAACTGATGTCAGGATAAATGGACCAGTAGTTCTGGTAACACCCAGAAAACGCCGTGATATAATTGGTGTCAGGATAAATGGATCAGTAGTTCTGGTAACACCTAAAAAACGCCGTGATATAACTGGTGTCAGGATAAATGGACCAGTAGTTCTGGTAACACCCAGAAAATGTCGTGATATAAGTGACAAAGTGTTGAAATCGGCGTTAAACACAATACAAACTTAATTTAAATAATAAAACTGGTATCATAATTTAGATGGTTTGTTCTTTCCGAATGGTCGATACAATTGTTGTAAATAGCGTCATTCTTCCTCTGGTTATAAGCTGGAATAAATACGAAGAATGGTAATAAATCAGAGCTTGTGATAGTTTAATTGTAATTTAAACAAGAGCGCCAAATGTCACAAAATACGCCTGTCCTGTTTTTTTGAGACCAAGTATAGTGATAATTGGTTGTACGTCAGGCAAATTTAGAGAGCGGACACTGTTAGTACAGTTTTGGCCATTCCGAGGGACATAAGTGTGTAGGTAATTTCTATAATTAAAGAGCGATAACTCTCGATTGACTATCGCGATATAGCTAGTTATCGAACTTGTCTGGGATATTATACCAATACACATTCTGATCAAATTTGGTGATGATTAAACAAAGGCTTCTAAAGTTATTGAGCTGACAAGACCAAATTTAGGTAATTTCTATAAATAAAGTGCAATAACTCTCGATTGACTGAAGCGATATGGCTAGTTATCGAACTTGACTGAGATATTATGCCAATACACTTACTGACCAAAATTGGTGATGATTGAACAAAGGCTTCTAAAGTTATTGAGCTGACAAAACCAATTTTAGGTAATTTCTAAAATTAATGGGCTATAACTCTCGATTGACTTAAGCGCTATGGCTAGTTATCAAATGTCTACGAGATATTATACTAAATACACATTCTGACCAAATTTGATGATGATTAGACAAAGGCTTATTAAGTTATTGAGCTGACAACATACTGGACGCCGCCCGCCAGCTCGCCTGTACGCCGCAGGTAAAACTATAATACGTTCCGTTAAAAAACGGGCGTATAAAAACTTAACAAATTATGTTTTTCTAAACATTGAATTGTTATCTTACAACACTATAATATTCTTATTACTGATTAGACTTATGCAACCATGTCCCTTATATCATCTCATGTATTTACTATGTAAAACATGAGTATAAGAAGTTTTTCAAATGCATTTACCAGTAGAATAAGCCATATTTTTCAAGGATTGAAATAATTTAATCAATATTTGAAGAGGATGAACAATTGGGCCAAGTCATTTTTAAATCAGGCCAGTATTTTCAAAACAAATGCATTTCCATTGCAAAGAGGTAAAGCATTAAGGAACATTCTTATGAAGGTGGATTGCAATGGACAAAGTGGTACAGAAGGAGACCTTGTTTAACACTTTCTCACTTGTAGATGACGTTTGAAATCACTTTGGCAAAGAGAGATAACGCTCATAGTGAATATTTCATCCTTTTGCAAGTTTAGCTTTTATCCAAAAAGGATTTTCCATATTTTGGCATAGCTTTTTTTAATGCTGTCTGTGGGAAAGGCATATGAGGATTGAAAGAAAGTTCAGAACAAGCTTTAGACCCTAGATTGAAAGAAACAAACAACTTAAGTTTAACCCTTTCCCTCATATGGACGTTTTCTGACGCCTCTGCAGCAGACTGTTTTTTGAATACAGTGACAAAAGAAGAAATTGCTCAAAATGAGCAATTTCTCCTTTTGCCACAATGTTTTCCTCTTTAAGTCATAGGTTGTCCATTCAATTATAGAGATTTTCTATTTTTTGACAAAATACGTTCAAAGTCATCTGCTGCAGAATTGTCGTATGACGGAAAGGGTTTATCATATTGAGCAATTATTTCAACTCTTATCAATAATTTTACTTTCATTTAAAGAGATTTTCCATTTGTTTTGCTTAGATGTTTTCAAAATGGTCTGTTGCATATTTATTTTATGTGAGAAAGGATTTAGGTTAATATTTTTTATTTAAACTGATATTCCATTCTAATTGAGGGCTTAACCCCTAAACTCCTGCTTCATCATTAATTCAATTATACTGTGCAAAGACAAAAAAAAAAAACTTTGTAACAAAGAACAATAGGTGACTAGGTCTTTGTGGCAACATAATATATAAACAATGTTTTTATGCCTGTCAGTAAAAATAACCATATTCAAGAATGCAAATCTTTTGAGTGGACATGCACAGTACATTTCACTTATATGAATCAATAAAATCTGTTCACAATTAAATCTTATAATTTCATGCTAATCTAGTTTAACTGCCAATTTATCAAAGAATAATTTTAACAGACATCATCAATTTAACGCTTTGAAGCTTTCCCTCATATGACAAATCTGCAGTAGACGACTTTGAAAATGTCTACTCAAAAATATAGAACATCTCTATAATTGTTAAAACCTATATAGAATAACGATAATCAGCCCCTTTGAATAAATGTTAAAATATTTCATTTCATGTTGCCAGACGCATCCTAAACTTTTTATCAACTGTAAACAACATCAGGGGCTGCGCCCACGAACCCCTGCAATTTCAATCTGAAAGAACAAGTTTAGTTGCATACATAAAAAAAAAATTGTTTACATCTTATTAGAAACCAGCATGTACATTCCAGCTTGCAAAATCCTTGATTGTATTGACTGTGTAGTGGACATGTACTAACATAATATGTTTAAACTTTAACCTACATGTATATGAATCCATACAATATTGTCGTAATTGAAGGTAGCAACAGAGTTAAATAAATTCTGATTGAGAAGAAACTTTTTTCACCAGTGTGCCTATAACACAGTGGACGGCCTCGGCAGTGTTTTGGTAGAACGTCTGCCTTTGGTGTGGGTAGTCCCACATTTTTTTGGACTGGGATGCGGGAGGTCGCAAGTCCGATCACCAGTCGGGTCAAGCCAAAACCTTAAGAAATGGTAGTTGTGACTGCCCTTCTTGATGCCCAGGGTTGCGGGGTTAGCATTACAACTGACTGGCTGGTGTCAGGATAAATGGACCAGAAGTACTGGTAACTTACCCAGTACACGCCATCTGATAACTAGAGAATTGTTGAAAGCGGCGTAAAACATTTAAAAACACACCAAACAATGACACAGTTGAGAGACATAGCCAGTTCAAGAGGTAGTAATGCCATAAACCCAAAGTGTAATCGTACGGTGTCGGGTAAAATTTACTATTTGTCATAATGGCTGTTCATTGGTTCAAACCAGTACAAATGGGCAACTTGGATAGGGAATTGTCTTTTCTACAGATCTGCCAAGGTTATTTTATCTTTATCCATAAAGAAGTAACAATAACAAAATCTAAACCATCACTATAATGTCTTCCCGCAAGATTACAACATATATGAACAGAGACTATCTTCAGTCGTTCTACTTATCAGAGAAGCAGATGAACGAAAGACGAAACATACTGTTAACAACTTCAGACTTGACTTCAAGTGCGTAAAACATTGGGTACGAAACGGAATCCTTGTTTCATTTTAAGCATTAAGAAGCATTGGACATGTCTGACATGGAATGAATGTTGCAAGGGGCTTAACAACTATTTATATAATCATATGCTTTTGAGGATACAGCTCAAACTGACATTATGGCTCGGCAAAACACTCCGAGTCTGCACATTTTGGTTGTCTTTACAAGCATGTTAAACATGAACGGAAACTCTTATGTTAACCGGAACATTGCAAATCATGTTCATGTTTCGCATTAATATGGTTTCGTGACACAAAGATTAAACAAAACAACATGACTCCCATTGGGCCTAGCAGTAAACATATAATGTGACAAATTTGCCCAAGAATAAACTGAGTGACCACGATTTGTGACAAATGGGCCATGATCAACCGTTTTGAATGAATCACGATAGCACCAGCTTACCAGACGGTCGTTGACTTTCAGCAGTTATGGACAGTTTAACACAATAAATCCATTGAACAGTTTTCTAAATGATAAAATGACGGGTGTTTCCTGTATTTTGTTACCAACGAACGCATATCGGATCTACTAGATCGAAAATTTAATCGAGTCGATACGGGCCAGAGGTCAAGAATCCGCCATTTTTAACGTGGTTAATGAAAAGCTTGAAATTTGAAAGTGCTTAGGGACACTGATGTCATTTTTATGGAATTTGTTCTCTGAACAGAATCTTCGATACATGTTCAATGATGTAAACATTTGATATACAGTCTGAAATCGGAAAATCGGATGTCTGAGTAGTGCCAAATTGCCCACAGACTTCGTTTTATAACAAGCAAAAATAGCATCATAGTATATGTCACCTTTAACCCTGACCGTAAGAAGTTTCCAACCGAAACTTTATTATTGTACTTACAGGTGTATATGTATCACTTGTCCGGAGTTAACGTTTAATATAGTATTGTACTTACAGGTGTATATGTAACACTTGTCCGGATTTAACGTTTAATGTGTTATTGTACTTACAGGTGTATATGTATCATTTGTCCGGAGTTAACGTTTGATGTATTATTGTACTTACAGGTGTATATGTAACACTTGTCCGGATTTAACGTTTAATGTAGCATTGTACTTACAGGTGTATATGTAACACTTGTCCGGATTTAACGTTTAATGTAGCATTGTACTTACAGGTGTATATGTAACACTTGTCCGGATTTAACGTTTAATGTAACATTGTACTTACAGGTGTATATGTAACACTTGTCCGGATTTAACCTTTAATGTAGCATTGTACTTACAGGTGTATATGTATAACTTGTCCGGATTTAACGTTTAATGTATTATTGTACTTACAGGTGTATATGTATAACTTGTCCGGATTTAACGTTTAATGTATTATTGTACTTACAGGTGTATATGTATCGTTTGTCCGGAGTTAACGTTTAATGTAGCATTGTACTTACAGGTGTTTATGTATAACTTGTCCGGAGTTAACGTTTAATGTAGCATTGTACTTACAGGTGTATATGTATAACTTAACCGGATTTAAAGTTTAATGTAGCATTGTACTTACAGGTGTATATGTATCGTTTGTCCGGATTAAACGTTTAATGTATTATTGTACTTACAGGTGTATGTGTATCACTTGTCCGGAGTTAACTTTTAATGTATAATTGTACTTACGACTGTATATGTATCACTTGTCCGTATTTAACGTTTAAGGTAAAATTGTACTTACAGGTGTATATGTATCATTTGTCCGTATTTAACATTTAAGGAAGTATTGTACGTACAGGTGTTTATGTATCACTTGTCCGTCTTTAACGTTTAATGTATCACTTGTCCGGAGTTAACGTTTAATGTATTATTGTACTGACAGGTGTATCTGTATCACTTGTCTGGTTTTAACGTTTAATGTATTATTGTACTTACAGGTGTATATGTATCACTTGTCCGGTTTTAACGTTTAATGTATTATTGTACTTACAGGTTTAAATGTATCACTTGTTCGTATTTAACGTTTAATGTATTATTGTACTGACAAGTGTATCTGTATCACTTGTCCGTATTTAACCTTTACTGTATTATTGTGCTTACAGGCGTATATGTATCACTTGTCCGTATTTAACGTTTAATGTATTATTGTAATTACAGGTGTATATGTATCATTTGTCCAGATTTAACTTTTAATGTATAATTGTACTTACAAGTGTATATGTATCACTTATAATGATAACTAAGACACTTTGGTAACAAATTCGATATATACATGTAGGACGATGGCTAGTTGTGTGGAACGTATATTGGGAGAATAAATGGTGCGAGAAAGCCCTGATGATAGGTGAACTGATGGCCAAATTATGAATGACAAACTATTGAACTTTGCTTACAATTACGACACATCATAACCCCATTTGTGTTGCCATTGTCTATATGTGTCATTAATGCCTTTTTGGACCTTTTTAAGCCATTAATAAGCCAAACAATTATGCCCCTTAAACTGAATAACTATTACAGATATAAAACAGTGATGGTCTACGTATTAATGCTCACTTTTTAAACTAAATTAGCAATTTTGTCATAATGTTAAATTGTTTGGCTCGATACCATGTGATAGAACTTTCATTTCATAAGGAGTTGATTTCTACAATATTACGTGTGACAATAGATATGATAAAAACAACTGATGAATTAATGCGTTATTTTATTTGATATGTTGTGTACGCATGGAATACCGAAACGCGCTAAGATGTTCGAATGAGGTAACATCCTACATGTATGTTCTATCAAGGTACACTTATTAAACAATTGACAATAAGATAATAAAGTACAACGGAGATAACACAGGATGCTAGCTAAGTGTATATAGATTTAACTGAAAAGTATTAGAAACAATGTTTACGTCTGTTTTGAACATTCGGACATTTTAAGATACCGATCATATATTGACCGTCTGTATATTCTCCAACAGGATATATGCTTTAGAATTATATATTAGTTTGGATTCTTTAAAATGTGTTCCTTATTGTCTCGCCTACGATAGTGGAGTGAGACATAGCAGTCACTTTTCCGGCGACGGCGACGGCGGCCGCTTTTACAAATAGCTATATCTCGGCAACCCCTTCTTGAATTTTTCTGAAACTTTGTCAGATGTATTGTTTGGTCATGGGACATCTGTCAACGTCAACATTTTCAGAGTCAAGGTCATAATTGTGCAGAACTTGACCCTTTCTTATATTTCAGCAATCACTGCTGGAATTTTTCTGAAACTTTGTCAGATGTATTGTTTGATCATGGGACATCCATCAACGTCAACATTTTCAGGGTCAAGGTCATAATTATGCAGAACTTGACCTTTGTTAGGTAACTTAACCTCAAAACTTAAAACTTTCTTATATCTCAGCAACCAACTACAGCCGCCTGCTTGAACAGATGTCCGACTGGTTTGTTTCATTATTTGGCTGCACACAACTTGTTTGATTGTTTAGCATTTGTATGATACAAAATAAGACTCACACGAAACTGTTTCTTTGAAATATTCATTTCGTTCGAATGCTTTGGGGAATCATTCCCTCACGGCATGTCCGCTGTTATCGTGTTGTACTGGATATCTGTTACCGTGATGTACTGGTTTAACCGTTTAAAGGAAGGCTGGTTGTTTGTAATGAAATTGTGCAGGTTTTTTTTGGAAGAGTCCATATATCAAGATTACTATATCGAGTTAAGCAGCCAGGTGTATAGAGGCGGGTCAGACGGCGCAGCTTTAACGTTTAAACATCTTATCCATGTGTTCTGGTTAACCGGTACTAGGGTAAAAAATAAAACGGCAATATCGGGAGGGTTTATCTTATTCATGATCTGTAGTTAACCGGAACTAGGTAAAGAAAAACACGGCAATACCAGGAGGGTAAATCTTATCCAAGATCTCTAGTTAACCGGTACTAGGTAGGAAACATATCACCAATACTGGGAGGGTTAATCTTATCCACGATATCTAGTTAACCGGAACTAGGTAAGAAATAAACCGGCAATAACGGGATGTAAATCTTATCCATGATATCTAGTTAACCGGTACTAGGTAGGACATATATCACCAATACAGAGAGGGTTAATCTTATCCGTGACCTCTAGTTATGCGGTACTAGGTAGGAAACACATCACAAATACCGGGAGGGTTTATCTTATCTATGTTTTATGATTGACCGGTACTAGGTAGGAATTAAACCGGCAATGCCAGGAGGGTAAATATTAACCATGATTTCTAGTTAATCGGTTCTTGGTAGGACATATATCACCAATACCGGGAGGGTTAATCATATCCATGTACTCTGGTTAACCGGTACTAGGTATGAAACATATCACCACTACCGGGAGGGTTAAGCTTATCCATGATCTCTGGTTAACCGGTACTACGTAAGACATATATCACACATACCGGGTGGCTTTATCTTATCAATGCTCTTTGATTAACCGGTACTAAATAAACTATATATTACACATACCGGGAGGATTTAACTTAGCAATTATCTCTGGTTAACCGGTACTACGTAGGAAATATATCACACATACCGGGAGTGTTTATCTTATCCATGATCTCAGTTTGACCGTGAGGGTTAATCTGATCCAAGTTCTCTAGTTAACCGGTATGGTTATGATATATATCCCCAATACCGTGAGGGTTAATCTGTTAAAAGCGACATCATGTTCAAGTAGAACAAATCATAACACGGTAAATGAAAATACGTGAGTATTCTCAGTATTGTATGACACGGTTAACAAGCATTTAATACGTTTATACCCAACCTACTTTGTCAAATAATTCAAAGTCAAAAATATACCATGACATATATTGGCACTAGACATCTTAGCTAAAGATTATGTTTTAGTAAGCAGTATATGTCCAGTTTACATATTGACTTCAACTCGGTTCTTATACATGCCTTTTGTTAAATATATTTCGAAACTCTTCGATTTTCTATTATAACGTAAACGGAAGAAGAACAGAATTAGGTGCTATATTCTTATATACTAAAGCAGTGATATATGTAACAAATTTCGATACTTTAACTATTATATAGGTTTAACTACATGTCGTTATAAAAAAGGTGTAACGTCTGTCTTGGATGTTTTAGCTTTTTATCATAATAAACCGTAAAAGAAAGAGACGCGAAAAGGTAGCACATTATGTTACATTGTACATGTCTGTTATATCAAGGTAACTTCAAGTAAGTTTAAATTAGAATTTGATAAAACGTTATCAAATAGAACGATGATAAAGGTAACTATTTTCGAAAGTTTGACTCTATAAAGATTTAACTACATATCGTTAGATAAAACTGTTACGTCTGTCTTGAATGCTTGAACATTGTAATAAACCGGTCAACATCGTTCGTGTATTTCGTTTCGTTATCAGAAAACAAGATTAAGAATACTTGCGGCTATATCTTAAGGGGATGAATATATATTTAGTTTATTCAATAAGACTTTAAAACGTGCGTAAATTTAATGTTGTAATTGTTATTTATTTACTGAAATATTAAATTGTGTATAATATCATGGGCTCGAAATGAAATAAGTGTATGTGTATGTATTTATATAATCTTAGTTATATACCTTTGTAAGAGGAGGATGAATGTTTAACGGGCAACTGCTGATTTTTATATGTTCAATTGATTTTATTTACTGATCCCGGTTTAATTTTAGACGTTCAAATTATACAGTTCTACGTTCCCTTGACGCAACTGCTATTATCGTATTATTTTTGTTAGATTGTCAGTACCAAATCAAACCAAATCATGTGTGAGAAATGTTCGACAAAGATAAACTGGTAACCTGTAAACAAAGCAAAGTTTATTGAGTCAGTTATCTGGCATAATCTCACATAATAAACGCAACATTATGGGTAGCCCAAATATACGAAACAAATAGAGGATATCAGAATTATAAATGTTATCTTCACGCATGCGCTTCATAATACACCCGCCCTGGGTTATCATCAATGTTCAGAAAACTTTACAAGTTGAGTTACGTGTGTCCAGTCTTTGTGTTCATAATTTAAAAGGAAAAGGAATGTTCCAAGGTTTCAGCGTATGTAAGTACTGTATTCACATTTTTGAAATTTATGTTTCACGCCAGTTGCATATGAATACTTATAAGTAAGGCGATAAGAATTGATACGCCTACAAAGTAAATTTTGCTTTAATAAAATAAACTTTAAATACTAAAGAACCCACATCATATATGTAAAAGAGCCATGGGAGATTTACGAACAGGTTTGATAATATTTATGGCATTTATTCTCGTTAAGCTGATGGATACCCTCTTAGATTTGTAACTGGGACGGGGTTTAGGTATAACTATCACTTCGACAGCCTTGCTGTGGAAGCCGGCTTTTATAGCGACGTTGGTAGAGTGGCTGACATTTTCTTAAAGTTAAGCAACGTCATCTTTTTGAGTGCCTAGATGGGTTACCCGCAATGGCTTAACTCCGGTACACGTTACAGATTCATTTCTAAATGTTGGGTTAAGACAGATATTTTTCTAACACGATGTATAATATCTAACAGAATCTCAAAATACGATGTCGTTATTTAAATTGCTTCATGTTCAGTTCATACACATATGACGATGACAGATAAACGTTTCGATTGGTGGCTCATATTGAAAACTCCCCGTTGAGTTTACATATTTAATTTCCATTAATAAGCCCTAAAATGTCAATGCATCAAGACGTAATGGTGAATCAACAAGACCTTAAAAGTCAATAACGGCAATCTAATACGACCCATCAATATTCTAATATCATGGTGTTTCCTTGGTAAATTACTAGTTCTCCTGGTAAGATTAGCCTGACACCAGTGCGTCAGTCGTAATGCCATCACAACATCCCTGAGCACCACTTCTTCTATTTTTAAACACTTTATTATGACTCGAATGGGAGTCAAATCCATATATATCCCTCTCCTGAGGCTAACAATATAACCAAAACACCACTGAGGCGGTCTGAGTATTGAGTTTTACTAACACTACTTAATTACTCTGAATATATTACAGAATTAAATATGAGTACTTGATCTATTTGTGTATTGATTTCGGTCATAACAGTCATCAAGTCTGTGTCAAGTGTAGATCTATGCTCCATGCATTCTGACAACAGCTACAGCAGTCGAGTTTTGAAAGATTGTGGCAAAAGAAGAAATAGCTCATGGTCATAATGAGCAATGTGTTTTGTTGCATTGTTCTTGAATCTTCAATAATAACATTTATACCTATGTTCCATATATCTTTGCACAGATTAGGGTAGGGCTTAAGCAGAATTGTGACCCCCTAAAATATTTTTGTTTCAGCCTAATATGGACCGGTTTAAAAAGGTAGTTGCCAGGTGGCATCAGAAAAGGACTGAAATGAACATATTCACCCCCCCCTCCCCTCCCGCATAATATCAGTTACACGTTACACATTCACTTCTATACCATCATGCAGCCGATCGTTTTTGGGTAATCTTGGCCCGCATGTTTTAATCTCGTTCATTGTCAATCAATCTCAATTTTTAATTTTCTGAAATTCTTTTTATGCCCCCGGAATCATCGATTCGGTGGGCATCTAGTTTTTGGCCTGTCTGCACGTCTGCACGTCTGTCTGCACGTCTGTCTGTCTGTCTGCATAATTTTTTTTTTAACCTTGACCACTACTTTTGAACCATAACAGGTACGGCTACCATATTTCACATGTGTATTTCTTTTGACATGACCTTTCTGTCAGTACCAAAATGTTTGACCTTGCGACCTTGACCTTTGCCCTAGATTTTGCCATTCTCGAAAACAACTTTAACCTTGACCATTACCTGTGAACCATAACAGGTACGGCTACCATATTTCACATGTGTATACCTTGTGACATGACCTTTCTGTCAGTACCAACATTTTTTACCTTGCGACCTTGACCTTTGACCTAGATGTTGCCATTCTCGAAAAAAAACTTTAACCTTGACCACTACTTTTGAACCATAACAGGTACGGCTACCATATTTCACATATGTATACCTTGTGACATGACCTTTCTGTCAGTACCAACATTTTTTACCTTGCAACCTTGACCTTTGACCTAGATGTTGCCATTCCCGAAACAAACTTTAACCTTGACCACTACTTTTGAGCCATAACAGGTACGGCTACCATATTTCACATGTGTATTCCGTCTGACATGACCTTTCTGTCAGTACCAACATTTTTGACCTTGCGACCTTGAGCTTTGACCTAGATGTTGCCATTCGGGGGCATCAGTGTTTCACAAACACATCTTGTTTTAATTATTGTTTGTTCGTAATAAAAGACGACATGAATGCAAATTCCAAAGATTTTGTGATCATGCGAAAAAAAAATACGTAGACATTATCACCGTCTAGATAAATACCTTTTCGTCAATAGGTAGCACCTATAGATAAATTACGATATACGATTAACACGAAGTGAATAGTTTTAGATAACAATATTCATAGATAGGGATCTCGTCCGAATGCTTTTAAGTATATTCTGTTCTTGTCACAATAGTTGTTACCGCGTTGTTCTTGTTTAAGTATTCCAAGGCCGACTAATTTAAAATGGACTTGTCCTGATTTAACGTTTAATGTATTATTGTACTTACAGGTGTATAAGTATCATTTGTCCGGATTTAACGTTTAATGTATTATTATACTTACAGGTGTATCTGTATCGTTTGTCCAGATTTAACGTTTAGTGTATTATTGCACTTACAGGTGTATATTTATCACTTGTTCGGATTTAACGTTTAATGTATTATTGTACTTACAGGTGTATATGTATCATTTGTCCGGATTTAACGTTTAATGTATTATTGTACTTACAGGTGTATATGTATCATTTGTCCGGATTTAACGTTTAGTGTATTATTGTACTTACAGGTGTATATGTATCATTTGTCCGGATTTAACGTTTAATGTATTATTGTACTTACAGGTGTATATGTATCATTTGTCTGGGTTTAAAGTTTAATGTATTATTGTACATACAGGTGTATATGTATCATTTGTCCGGATTTAACGTTTAGTGTATTGTTTTACTTACAGTATATCTGTATCATTTGTCCGGATTTAACGTTTAGAGTATTGTTTTACTTACAAGTGTATATGTATCATTTGTCCGGATTTAACGTTAAGTGTATTGTTTTACTTACAAGTGTATATGTATCATTTGTCCGGATTTAACGTTTAATGTATTATTGTACTTACAGGTGTATATGTATCATTTGTCCGGGTTTAAAGTTTAATGTATTATTGTACTTACAGGTGTATATGTATCACTTGTCCGTATTTAACGTTTAATGTATTATCGTACTTACAGGTGTATATGTATCATTTGTCCGGGTTTAAAGTTTAATGTATTATTGTACTTACAGTTGTATATGTATCATTTGTCCGGATTTAACGTTTAGTGTATTGTTTTACTTACAAGTGTATATGTATAACTTGGAATGATAATTAAGAAGCTTTTCCATCTTATCGATCCATGGCCTTTCGATTTAAGTTTTACCGTGAAAATGCAATTGAAAATGGGTTATGCGTTTGTTATCACGGGCTTAACATTTTATATAGGAAGAATGCGTCATGCGTTTCTGATCACGGGCTTAACATTCTATACATAAAATATTGCTAGTTGTATGGAAAGAATGTTGGAAGAATAGCTGGTGTGAGAAAGCCCTATTAATGTGTGAACTGATGGCCAAAATATGAATGACAAACTATTGAACGTTGCTTATAATTACTACACATCATATTCCCATTTGTGTTGCCATCGTCTGCATGTATCATGAAAGCCTTTCTGGACCGTTTTAAGCCATTGATAAGCCTAACAAGTGTGCCCCTTAAACGCATTGATTATTGCGAATAAATCACGGTGATAGCATACTTATCCATGCTCTCTTGTTAACCTGGACTATATTAGCAGCTGGTTTAACATGCATATGGAGTTGATTACTACAATACTTCATATGTGACAATAGATATGATAAAAACAGCTCATAAATGAATGGGTTATTTCATGTAATTTCTAATGTACGCATGGATTAACAAAATGCACTAAGATGTTTGAATGAGATAACATCTTACATGTATGTACTATCAAGGTACATTTATTAAACAATTGACAATAAGATAATAAAGTAGAACGGAGATATCACAGGATGCTAGCTAAGTATATATAGATTTAACTGAAAAGTGTTAGAAGCAATTGTTACGTCTGTTTTGAACGTCCGGACATTTTAATATACCGATCATATATTGACCGTCTATATATTCTTCACCGGGGAATTTGGTTTCTTCCGAATGTGTTTTTTATTTAGTATTTAAATACTGACATACATTTGTTATATTTAACTGCATTTAGCAACCATTGTATTAAACCACCTTCAACATTATACACCTTTATTGTAATATGACAAGTGTTTACAGCCGCCTGCTTCAACAGATGTCCGGTTGGTTTGTTCCATTATTTGACTGCACAAAACTAGTTTGATTGTGTTGCATTTGTATGACAAAATAAGACTCACATGAAACTGTTTCGTTGAAATATTCATTTCGTCCGTATGCTTCGGGAAATCATTCCCTCATGACATGTTCGCTGTTATCGTGTTTTACTGGATAGCTGTTATCGTGTTGTACTGGTTTAACCTTTTAAAGGCTGATTGTTTTAAATAAAAGTGTGCAGCTTTGCATTTGGAAGAGTCCACATTCAATTCTAGGAATATTATGATAATTATATTAATGTGAGCAGCCAGATCAGATAGCGTAGCTTTACAGTTTTAACATAATATCCGTGTTTTCTGGTTAACCGGTACTAGATAGGAAATAAACGGGCAATACCGGGAGGGTAAATGTTATCCATGATCTCTAGTTAATCGGTACTATGTAGGAAACATATCACAAATATCGGGAGGGTTTATCTTATCAATATTGTCTGATTGACCGGTATTCGGTAGGAAATAAACGGGCAATACCGGAAGGGTAAATCTTATCCATGTTCTCTAGTTAACCGGTACTATGTAAGAAACATATAACAAATACTGGGAGGATTTATCCTATCCATGTTCTCTGATTGACCGGTACTAGATAGGAAATAAACCCGCAATAAAGGGAGGGTAAATCTTAACAATGATCTCTAGTTAACCGGTACTATGTAAGAAACATATCACAAATAATGGGAGGATGTATCCTATCCATGTTCTCTGATTGACCGGTACTAGGTAGGAAATAAACCGACAATACCGGGATAATAATCCTAATCCATATTCTCTAGTTAACCGGTACTAGGTATGAAACATAGCACAAATACCGGGAGGATTTATCTTATCTATGTTCTCTGATTGACCGGTACTCTGTATGAAATAAACCGGCAATACCGGGAGGATGAATCTTATCCGTGTTCTCTGGTTGACCGGTACTAAGTAGGACATATATCACAATTACCGGCAGTGTTTATCTTATAAATGCTCTCTGGTTGATCGGTTCTCGGTAGGAAACATATCACAAATCACCAATACCGGGCATGTTTATCTTATCCATGTTCTCTAGTTAACCGGTGCTAAGTAGGATATATATCACCAATACCGGGAGGGTTAACCTTATCCGTGTACTCTAGTTGACCGGTAATAGGTGTGAAACATATCACCAATACTTGGAGCGTTAATCCTATCAATGTTCTCTGGTTGACCGGTAAAAGGTATGAAACATATCATCAATACCGGGAGGGTTTATCGTATCCATGATCTTTAGCTGATCGGTAATAGGTATGAAACATATCACCAATACCGGGAGCGTTAATCCTATCAATGTTCTTCGGTTGACCGGTAGTAGGTATCAAACATATCACCAATACCGGGATCGTCTTATCAATGTTCTCTTATTGACCGGTAATAGTTTGAAACCATATCATCGCTACCGGGAGGGTTTATCTTATCAATGCTCTCTGCTTAACCGGTCAAACGTAGGACATATATCACAAATACCGGGAGTGCTTATCTTATCAATACTCTCGGTTGACCTGTACTATGTAGGACATATATCATCAATACCGGGAGTGCTTATCTTATCAATACTCTCGGTTAACCTGTACTATGTAGGACATGTATCATCAATACCGGGAGGGTTTATCTTATCAATGTTGTCTGGTTAACTGTACTCGGTAGGACATTTTTCACAAATACCGGGAGTGCTTATCTTATCAATGCTCCCTGGTTAACCGGTACTCGGTAGGACATTTTTCACAAATACCGGGAATGCTTATCTTATCAATGCTCTCTGGTTTACCGGTACTAGGTAGGACATATATTACAAATACCGTGAGTGTAAAGCTTACCAATGCTCTCTGGTTAACGGGTACTAGGTATGAACTATATCACAAATACCGGAAGAGTTTATCTTATCAATGCTCTTTAGTTAATCGGTACTCGGTAGGAAATATATCACAATAGCCGGGAAGGTCAATGTTATCCATGTTTTCTGGTTAACCGGTTCTCGGAAAGAAATATATCACAAATGCCTGGAGGGTCAATCTTATCCATATTCTCTCGTTAACCGGTACTCGGTAGGAAATATATCACTAATACCGGGAGGAATTATCTTATCAGTGATCTCTGGTTGACCTGTAATTGGTAGCAAATATCTTGCAAATACCGGGAGGGTCCATCTTATCAATACTCTCTGGTTAACCGGTATGGTTATGATATATATCCACACTACCGGGAGGGTTTATCTGTTGAAAGTGACATTATGTTCAAGTAGAACAAATCAAAACACGGCAAATGAAAATGCGTGAGTATTCTTAGTATTGTATGACACGGTTAACAAGCATTTAATACGTTTAGACCCGACCTACTGTGTCAAATAATTAAAAGACAAATGTATACTATAACACATATTAGCACTAGACATCTTAGCTATACATTATGTTTTAGTAAGAAGTGTATGCCCAACTTACATATTGGCACTAGACATCTTAGCTATACATTATGTTTAAGTAAGAAGTGTATGCCCAGCTAACATATTGGCACTAGACATCTTAGCTATACATTATGTTTTATTAAGAAGGGTATGCTCAGCTTACATATTGGCACTAGACTTCTTAGCTATACATTATGTTTTAGTAAGAAGTGTATGCTCAGCTTACATATTGGCACTAGACATCTTAGCTATACATTATGTTTTAGTGAGAAGTGTATGCCCAGTTAACACATTTACTTCAACGCGGTTCTTAAACATGCCTTTTGTTTAATGAATTCGGAACTCTTCGATTTTCTATCATAACGTAAACGGAAGAAGAACCGAATTACATGTAGGTGCTTTATTGTTATAAACTAGAGCGGTGATATATGTAACAAATTTCGATACTTAATTACATGACGTTAGAATAAATTGTTACTTCTGTCTTGAATGTTTTAACTTTTTATTATATTTAATCGTAAAAGAAAGAGATGTGAAAAGGAGCACATGACGTAAAACTGTACATGTCTGTTATATCAAGGTAACTTCAAGTATTAAACACTTTTAATCTAAATATGACACAATGTTATCAAATATAGGACGCTCATAAAGGTGACTATTTTTCGATAGCTTGACTATATATAGATTTAACTACATATCGTTAGATGAAACTGTTACGTCTGTCTTGAATGCTTGAACATTGTAAAAAACCGGTCAACATCGTTCGTGTATTTTGTTTCGTCATCAGAAAACAAGTATGAATGTTTAACGGACATCTGCTGATTGTTATATATTCAATTGCTTTTATTTACTGATCACGGTGTAATTGTATACGTTCACTTGGTTCAAATTATATAAGTTCCACGTTCCCTTGACGCAACTGCTGTTATCGTATTTCTGTTTGATTGTCGGTATCAAAATAAACCAAATCACGTGTGGGAAATGTTCGACATAGATAAACTGGTTCCCTGAAATCAATCCAAATCACGTGTGGGAAATGTTCCACATAGATAAACTGGTTTCCTGTAATCAAAGCAAAGTTTAGAGATACTCATCTGACTGGCAGTCAATCTTCATTATTGAAGGTCATACATAATAATCGCAACATGATGGGTAGCCCAAATATACGAAAGAAATAGAGGATATCAGAATGAATTATAAATGTTATCTTCGCGCATGCGCTTATTCATACATCCGCCCTGGGCGATCATCAATAATCATAAAACTTTAAAAGTTGAGTTACGTGTGTCCAGTATGTGTGGGTGTGTTCATAATTTAAAAGGATAAGGAATGTTCCAAGGGTTTAGCATATGTAAGTACTGCATTAGCATTTTGAAAATTATGTTTCACGGCAGTTGAATATGAATAATTATATTTATCCATGTCAGGCGATAAGAATTGATACGCCTACCAAGTACATTTAGATTTGCAAACAACTTTGCTTTAATAAAATAAACTTAAAATACTAAAGAAATAACATCATGTATGCAGCAAGCACTGGGAAAACACAATTACGAACAGGTTTGATAATAGTTATAGCAACAGGTCATATTTATTCCAGTAAAGTTGGTGGATACCGTCTTATCTATTTCTAAATTGTTGGTTAGAACAAAATGTTTTCTAACACGATGTTTTATAAATATCTAACATAATCTTAAAATACGATGACGTTATTACAATTGCTTCATGTTAAATTCACACAAATATGACGATGAAAGATACACGTTTCAATTGGTGGCTCATATTGCATGATCGGCGTTGAGCTCTAATATTTAATTTCCATTATTAAACATAGAAGACATATATGTGTCGCACTCTTAAATGGTCCTTTTTTGGGGTATAGGCCTGAAATACGAATGAGGCGGTACTCAGTCAAATGATAAATATATGTATTAATATGGAACGAAACGACAAGAGAACTTTCGTCGCTGCCATTCAACAAAGTAAAGGGCAGATGAAGTGGGACTGAATGCGCTCGTGCAGAAAAAAAATGGGTGTTCAAAAGTCGTTTCCTTTGACCTGGTGTTGATTGTTGTGTTGTACATCGGGTTAGAAAGTCTCCATGTTGTGTCCGACGTCAAACCCCTTCCTCTGTCAGTGCTGGTCCATTCTTCGTAGCCTTTATAACTTGTCTGCATGGACTTAATGACCCTTGAAATGTCCAAAGGGGAATACGAACATATCCTGGTCATAACCGACCATTACCATTTTCGACAATGTCTTCTGTCGATAAGGATTTCAAAGGTAGCTTCCCTATCCGAGAATCAAATGATTTCAACAGCTCAGTCAAATACTGAAGCTGCCGTGAAATCTTTGAATTTACGTTGGTACTACACTGCCTTGCGCTGTCATCTGTTAAATCGGAAAGACGCCATGACTTCATCTACAGCTCCACCTGGCTAAGTTCCTGTCTTAAAGTAGACTAGTTCTTCATGGATTTACACTTATATCGACTTGCATTCTTTAAGTGTTGGTCATAAAGTCCAGACCATAACGTATTGCAAAGCATCTCGTTTCTCAACTCTGAAGTCAAGGCAACCTGAGAATAACAAAGGAGCACCAGAGTCTGCCTAGCAGAAAAGAACTGTTTAATCTATCTGAAATAACTGCATTTCCATAGGTGGCAACCATCTCCTGTTGGATGTATGTGACGGAAGCATGTTCCCCAAGGAACAAAAGGACATAACGAGCCTTTCCCCTCAGACTACTGCGAATGGGTTCTAAGATTACATGCTCTGAGTAGTGTCCAGTCCTTAGCAAGCAGTTCAGCTCATACTTCTAAACATTGAAGTCAACATCCTCCTTCCTATTCTCTCCAGAAAATATTGAAGGTTTCGGAACCGTTTCAGATGTCAGAGTCGGATATTCAGCAGGTTTGTGTACAGGATAGGCTGACCTTGGTAAAGTGAATGAAGAGTGAAGAGGAGAATATAAACTGTGCAAAGTTTCAGATGAAAGTTAAATGGGATAAAATGTACCAGGTAAATAGTTACGATGAAATAAGAAAAGGTGAGCTGAAGGGTGGAAATGCTAACGTGGGTAAAATTTGAGCGGAAGGTGGGAATGGATTCAGCTGAAGCAGGTAAATGGTGCGTCGAAGGGTGGATGGGATCAGATAAAGTGGGTACAGGTTGAGCTGAAGGGTGTACAACATAATCCAAAGGTTTAGGAGGTCTCTCTGGCAGATGAGAATCAAGTGACAGGGTCACACCTCTAGCAGTAAAACTATCAACTTTCTTGATTGGAATCCGATTAACTGGCTGATCAGTGACGTCATGCCCTGGCGTTGAACTAGATTATCTCCTATGTGGCAAGGGCGCCTTTACAGCTGGGGAAAGTGTTGGTGGGGAATTGGTCTCCCTGTGATACCCTCAAACAGGGGTCGGGGTTACCAAACTGCATGCTAGAATGACTTTCCGACTCCCGGAGATCAAGATGATCAATAGAATACCCAGATTGGAGTACAATAATCCAATTCCTCCATTTCTGACTGATCATGGGAACTACGTGTTGCTATGCTGAAATATGAAATAAGTGTATGAACAATTAACACAGTAGGGAAAATGTTTTTGTTTTGTGTGTGTGGGAGGGTAATACCTGCAAAGAAATATTATGCAACTTAGATAGCACCAATCTCACGAAATGCACATATGCTCTTCTGTGTTCTTTGTCAATCAAATCGAATAAGAAACATAAATATGTTTCTTCTAATTGCCTTCCAGAAATTAATTTCTGAGAGAGCTCCGCTCGTAACAACTTTAGGAACCTAGTTACATGTCTAATGCTGATAGGCAAGAAAAGACATTCAGTACAATATTAAAAAAGGACAAATTTGTCAGTAATATATGTACACTGCCGACACATTTCACTTTCAACGGAATAAGTTTTGATTCATAACTCTAAAGTAGTTTCCTTCAACATCAGATAACGCAAGCAGCAACGTATATTAACTCTCTTAGAATGATCAAGTACTCACTATTCACGGTGAAATACACCCAGAACTACTAAATACAACAAAATTGCATTGAAACATCACATGGAATATCACTTATAATCAACAGCACATGGAATATCACTTATAATCAACAGCACAGGATCTGAGGTTATAGATATAATACACAACCCCCAAATCACATAAGACTACCAACAGCACAGGGGATGGACATAAGCACGAATAAATGGTTAAGTAAATGAATGACAATTTAAGCTCACCAACACCACATCCTGCATGACTGGGCAAATAGGAATGTAATCTCACCAACACGACACCATGAATGACTATGCAAATGGCAATGTAACCTCTCAAACACCACACCATGAATGACTGTGCAAATGACAATGTAAGCTCACCAACACCACACCATGTATGACTGTGCAAATGACAATGTAAACTCACTAACACCACACCTTGAATGACTGTGCAAATGGCAATGTAAGCTCACTAATACTACACCATGAATGACTGTGCAAATGACAATGTAAGCTCAAAACCACACCTTGAATGACTGTGCAAATGGCAATGTAAGCTCACCAACATCACACCATGAATGACTGTGCAAATGAAAATGTAAGCTCACTAACACCACACCATGAATGACTGTGCAAATAACAATGTAAGTTCACTAACACTACTCCATAAATTACTGTTCAAATGACAATGTAAGCTCACTAACACCACACCATGAATGACTGTGCAAAGACAATGTACGCTCACTAACACCACACCATTAATGACTGCGCAAATGACAATGTAAGCTCACCAACACCACACCATGATTGAGTGTGCAAATTACAATGTAAGCTCAGCAACACCACACCATAAATGAATGTACAAATGGCAATGTAAGCTTACTAACACCACACCTTGAATGACTGTGCAAATGACAATGTAAGCTCACTAACACCACACCATGAATAACTGTACAAATGATAATGTAAGCTCACCAACACTACATCATGATTGACTGTGCAAATGGCAATGTAAGCTAACTAACACCACACTATGAATGAATGTGCAAATGACAATGTAAGCTCACAAACACCACACCATGAATGGATATGCAAAAAGCAATGTAAGCTCACCAACACCACACCATGAATGACTGGGAAAATAGCAATGTAAGCTCACAAACACCACACCATGAATGACTGTGCAAATGACAATGTAAGCTCACTAACACCACACGATGAGTAATTGTGCAAATGACAATGTAAGCTCACCAACACCACACCATGAATGACTGTACAAATGACAATGTAAGCTCACCAACACCACACCATGAGTGATTGTGCAAATGACAATGTAAGCTCACCAACACCACACCATGAATGACTTTACAAATGGCAATGTAAGTTAACAAACACCACACCATGAGTGATTGTGCAAATGACAATGTAAGCTCACCAACACCACACCATGAATGACTTTACAAATGGCAATGTCAGCTCACCAACACCTCACCATGAATGACTTTACAAATGGCAATGTAAGTTCACAAACACCACACCATGAATGATTGTGCAAATGGCCATGTAAGCTTACCAATACCACACCATGAATGACTTTGCTGATTGCAATGTCAGCTCACCAACACCTCAACATGAATGACTGTGCAGATTGCAATGTAAGCTCACCAACACCACACCATGACTGACTGTGCAAATGACAATGCAAGCTCACCAACCCCACACCATGAATGACTGTACTGATGACAATGTAAGCTCATTAACACCACACCATGTATGACTGTGCAAATGACAATGTAAGCTCACCAACACCACACCATGAATGAATATGCAAATGACAATGTAAGCTCACCAATACCACACCATGAATGAATGTACAAATGACAATGTAAGCTCACAAACACCACACCTTGAATGACTATACAAATGACAATGTAAGCTCACCAACACCACAACATGAATGACTTTGCAAATGACAATGTCGGCTCACCAACACCACACCGTGAAGGAATGTACAAATGACAGTGTAAGCTCACCAACAACACACCATGAATGACTGTACAAATGACAATGCAAGCTCACCAACACCACACCATGAATGAATGTGCAAATAACAATGTAAGCTTACTAATACCACACCATGAATGACTGTACAAATGACAATGCCTGCCAGGCTGTGTTACAGCAGATGGAAGCTGAATGATTGATGATTAGTGATGACGACAGGTACCAACAACACAATCAAAATTTGCAAGCATAATTCCAATTATACAATAAATGATTTTATTAACAATATAACAGTATTCAATCAGTTATGGTAGGCAGAGATACACAATGTAGTGTATCAGATCTCAAACCCAGTCGATTTTGTCAGGGTCGAAAACACTGCCTCCTTATTACACGATGTTTTAATTTTTATTTTTAAACAAATTTACAACGAACTAGGATAAACTCGAGTTATAGAATATTTTGATAACTGAAAGGAAAACAATGCAAATTTCAAGTGAGACAGCTCGTTACTAGCTCATTCAACTGAATAAGTATTGTTTGCAAGCTCCTTAATATTGCTATTGGCGCTGAACAAATTAATAAGTCAATTAAATAAAAGTACACAGAAATACGCCCCTTTTGTAAGTGTATTCAATGTATTCCTAGGCTCGAAACACTACATTTGTAAGTGTATTCATTATAGTCATAGGCTCGGAAACCCCCCTTTGTAAGTGTATAAACATATTCCTAGGCTCGGCACACCCCCTTCGTAAGGGTATTCAATATAGTCATAGGCTCGAAAGCGCCCCTAGCAACCACCGGAAAGGACAGTATAATTGCGCTCTAGATCGTTAATATTTATTTATCTAAACAACGATAATTTTCTAAAAAGTGAAGTGTTTAAAACAAACAAAACGACACATGTTAACTAGCCAATATCAAATTATACAATTAAAAGATTATAGCATGATTATGGGAATCAATTGTGTTGGGACTCGTTCCTTCGGCGAAGTTCTGCTCTCGCAATCTCCGGCAACTCAGCCGAGGGAAATCGTCCAACAAAATATTTTCCCATATAGATGCAATAACCTATAATATTACTATTAATAAAGTATCACGACAAATTAATATTAATATATTAATATAGTATCACGCCAAATAACTATTAATATATTAATATAGTATCACGCAAAATTACTATTCATATATTAATAAAGTATCACGACAACTTACTATCAATATAGTAACACGCCAAATTACTACTAATAAAGTATTACGACAAATTACCATCAATATATCAATATAGTATCACGCCAGATAGCTATTAATATAGTATCACCCCAAATTACTATTAATAAAGTATCACGACAAATTACTATTAATATATCAATATAGCATCACGCCAAATTACTATTAATATATTAATATAGTATCACGCCAAATTACTATTAATATATTAAAAGAGTATCACGCCAAGTTACTATTAATATAGTATCACGCCAAATTACTATTAATAAAGTATCACGCCAAATTGCTATTAATATATTAATATAGTATCACGCTTAATTATTATTAATATAGTATCACGCCAACTTACTATTAATATATTAAATATTAATACAGTATCGCACCAAATTACTATTAATATATAAATATATTATCACGCCAAATTACTATTAATAAAGTATCACGCCAAATAACTATTAATATATATTAATATAGTATCACGTCAAATAAATATTAATATAGGTATGTGAAACGTTACCTTCATTGTTTAGTAGGACGAATATAGATATGAATATAGATCTAAATGTTGAGCCAGATTGATATTCGGGAACATGGTGCTATCGTCTTTCTGGTCATGTAGAAGAGCGAATACCGATTTGAATATCGATTTGAATATAGAGCCAGGTCAAATATGGTCTGCATTCGGGAAAAGGGTGCTATCGTCTTTCTGACTACGTAGAAGAGCGAATACCGATTTGGATATCTCTTTGAATATAGAGCCAGGTTTAATATTATCGTTATTCGAGAAAAAGGTGCTATCGTCTTTCTGACCATAGTGTCAAAACAATGCGCCGCCGTGATATGACTGAGACATTGTTAAAAACGGCGTTAAACCCCAATCAAAACAATTCAGATTTTAGGAGAGACCATGTTAAAGCGCGAATATCGATTTGAACATTGATTTGAATTAGGAGCCAGGTCTATATTCTGGAGTATGCCGTTATCGTAATTCTGATCATATAGAAGTGCACATACCGATGATTTGAATATGGAGCCAGGTCGAAATTCGATAAAATTATGATTGCTTCATTCCTAATATGTAGTAGAGCAGATAACAATTTGAATATATATCTTAATATCGAGCCAGGTCTATATTTGAGAAAATGGTGCATCGTCTTTCTGATCATGTTTAAGGTCGAATACCGATTTGGATATCGATCTGAATATCGAGCCAGGTCAATATTCGGGAACATGCTGATTGCGTCTCTCTGAACAAGGAGAATCATGAATACCGATTTGAATATCGAGCCAGGTCAATATTCGGGAAAGTGATGATTTTGTTTGTTTGATCATGTAGAGGCGCAAATACCGATTTGAATTTTTTTTTTTAATAAAGAGCCAGGTCAATATTTTGGAAATGGTACCATCGTTTTTCTGATCAAGTAGGAGAGCGAATACCAGTTTTAATATATATCTGACCAGCGAGCCAGGTCGATATTCGAGAAAAATGTTGATTTCGTCTTTCTGATCATGTATAAGAGCGAATACCGATTTGAATAGAGATCTGAATATCGAGCCAGGTCGATATTCGAGAAAATGGTGATTTCGTCGGTATCATCATGTATTATAGCGATACTTATTTGAATATAGATCTGAATATCGAACCAAGTCTATATTCGGGGGAAATGTTGACTTTGTCCTTCTGATCATGTAGAAGGGCGTATACCGATTTGAATAGAGAGGTCGATATTCGAGAAAATGGTGATTTCATCGGTATCATCATGTATAAGAGCGAATACTTATTTGAATATAGATCTGAATATCGAACCATGTCTATATTCGGGTGAAATGTTTACTTTGTCCTTCTGATCATGTAGAAGGGCGTATACCGATTTGAATAGAGATGTCGATATTCGAGAAAATGGTGATTTCGTCGGTATCATCATGTATTATAGCGATACTTATTTGAATATAGATCTGAATATCGAACCATGTCTATATTCGGGGGGAAATGTTGACTTTGTCCTTCTGATCATGTAGAAGGGCGTATACCGATTTGAATAGAGAGGTCGATATTCGAGAAAATGGTGATTTCGTCGGTATCATCATGTATTATAGCGATACTTATTTGAATATAGATCTGAATATCGAACCAAGTCTATATTCGGGGGAAATGTTGACTTTGTCCTTCTGATCATGTAGAAGGGCGTATACCGATTTGAATATCGATCTGAATATCGAGCCATGTCGATATTTGTGACAATAATGCAATCGTCCTTCTGATCAAGTAGAAGCGCGAATACCGATTTGAAAATGCTGCCATGCGCACTGAGTTTCATTTTCGGACTAATGATTGGCTAACAATAGTTTAATTGTGTTTAAGTTTAAACTTATTTATTTTACATCGATTGTGAAACAAGCTTTCAGCTTATATAAAACACGCTCGATGTCTGCTTCCTGGAGACTTAACCATTACCCGTGCCGTTCGAGTGGAAAAATCCAAAAACAGAACCCGCTCATCACGGGATTCGAACCCGGGACCTTTGGTACAGGAAGTCGACGCTCTACATCTTCACCACTGTCTCGCAGAAATAAAAGCATAAAACAGTAATATTTCCTAAAAATAAACAGCAGTAACTGATACCACGCAATTACATGCTAGTTCTGTCTTTACTATTGAAAAGTGGACAACCACGCAATTACATGCTAGTTCTGTCTGTACTATTCAAAAGCGGACATCCACTCCAACTTCTCGTCTGTCAATGGACTAGAGATTTTGGGAAGATGTAAGTTAAGACATCTTTAAGACGATGGAACGATTTTCCCGAATTTCGACCTGGATCGACATTTAGATCTATATTCAAATCTTAAATAACACTTCTACATGACCAGAAAGACGAAATCCCCGTTTTCCCGAATATCGACCTTGCTCGATATTCAGATCTATATTAAAGCCCTGGCTCGATATTCACATCTATATTCAAATCGGTATTCGCTCTAATACATGATCAGAAAGACGAAATCACCATTTTCTCGAATATCGACCGCTGGCTCGATATTCAGATATATATTCAGTATATATAAATAGAATATTACGACCTTGACTTTCGACATGAACTTGACAATTATCTATTCTCCCAACCTCATCAGACAAAGTTCATATCTTAATTCAAGGACGTAATATTCTCTATATATAGCCAGACAGTGCTAACCTTTGTAAAGATAGTATAGCCCGTTTAAAGAAGCATTTCGTTTTTATTAAACCCACTTAGATATCAGTTGTCAAGTATAATGCTCGATCACGTGACCGACTTTTCAACGTTCACAGTAAGACATGTTGCTGGTAACTTGCTCGGAGAAAGAATATAAAAAAAATTTTTAAGTTAAGTTAAGCTACGGTGCATCTCATATACTGACATTAATTTTTGTTTGTTTGTGTATTTTCTTTCACTCTGTCTGTTTGTGTCTGTCTGTCTGTCTGCATGTCCCCCCCCCCCCCCCAACCGGGATATAATAAACATACAGATACATGTACTAACCCTTGTTAATACATACAGTTACTGTTTTGTTACTATTACTACTATGCAGTAGTGCAGTGTACGTTTTAGTTGTATGTTAATTTTAACCCTGATATAATAAACATACAGACACTAACCCTTGTTAAAACATACAGATACTAACTCTTGTTAAAACATACAGATACTAACCCTTGTTAAAACATACAGATACTAACTCTTGTTAAAACATACAGTTACTAACCCTTGTTAAAACATACAGATACTAACCCTTGTTAAAACATACAGATACTAACCCTTGTTAAAACATACAGATACTAACTCTTGTTAAAACATACAGTTACTAACCCTTGTTAAAACATACAGATACTAACTCTTGTTAAAACATACAGATACTAACCCTTGTTAAAACATACAGATACTAACTCTTGTTAACACATAGAGATACTAACTCTTGTTAAAACACACAAATACTAACCTTTGTTAAAACATACAGATACTAACCCTTGTTAAAACATACAGATACTAACTCTTGTTAAAACATACAGATACTAACCCTTGTTAAAACATACAGTTAATAACCGTTGTTAAAACATACAGTTACTAACCGTTGTTAAAACATACAGATACTAACCCTTGTTAAAACATACAGTTACTAACCCTTGTTAAAACATACAGATACTAACCCTTGTTAAAACATACAGTTACTAACCCTTGTTAAAACATACAGTTACTAACCCTTGTTAAAACATACAGTTACTAACCCTTGTTAAAACATACAGATACTTACCCTTGTTAAAACATACAGTTACTAACCCTTGTTAAAACATACAGATACTAACCCTTGTTCAAACATACAGATACTAACCCTTGTTAAAACATACAGTTACTAACTCTTGTTAAAACATACAGATACTAACCCTTGTTAAAACATACAGATACTAACCCTTGTTAAAGCATACAGATACTAACTCTTGTTAAAACATACAGTTACTAACTCTTGTTAAAACATACAGATACTAACCCTTGTTAAAACATACAGATACTAACCCTTGTTAAAACATACATATACTAACCCTTGTTAAAACATACAGATACTAACTCTTGTTAAAACATACAGATACTAATCCTTGTTAAAACATACAGATACTAACTCTTGTTAAAACATACAGTTACTAACCCTTGTTAAAACATACAGATACTAACCCTTGTTAAAACATACAGATACTAACCCTTGTTAAAACATACAGATACTAACCCTTGTTAAAACATACAGATACTAACTCTTGTTAAAACATACAGTTACTAACTCTTGTTAAAACATACAGATACTAACCCTTGTTAAAACATACAGATACTAACCCTTGTTAAAACATACAGATACTAACCATTGTTAAAACATACAGATACTAACCATTGTTAAAACATACCGATACTAACCCTTGTTAAAACATACAGATACTAACTCTTGTTAAAACATACAGTTACTAACTCTTGTTAAAACATACAGATACTAACTATTGTTAAAACATACAGATACTAACCCTTGTTAAAACATACAGATACTAACCCTTGTTAAAACATACAGATACTAACCCTTGTTAAAACACACAGATACTAACTCTTGTTAAAACATACAGATACTAACTCTTGTTAAAACATACAGATACTAACCCTTGTTAAAACATACAGATACTAACCCTTGTTAAAACATACAGATACTAACCCTTGTTAAAACACACAGATACTAACCCTTGTTAAAACATACAGTTACTGTATTGTTACTATGACTTCTATACCGTAGTGCAGTGTACGTTTTAGTTGTATGTCAGCTTTATCTCGTCTATAATAAAACACAGATAATAACCCTTGTTAATACATTCTTTTACTGTATTGTTACTATGATTTCTATGCCGTAGTACATTGTACATTTAAGTTTGATGTCATATATAACCGGGATATAATAAAACACAGGTACTAACCATTGTTAATATATACATTTACTGTATTGTTAGTATCTTTAATGCCCTAGTGCAGTGTACGTTTAAGTTGTATGTCAACTTTAACCCTGATATAATAATACACAGGTAATAGTCCTTGTTAATACATGCATTTACTGTATTGTTACTGTGACTTCTATGCCGTAGTGCAGTGTACGTTTAAGTTGTATGTCAGCTTTAACTCGGCTATAATAAACATACAGATACTAACCTTTGTTAATACATACATTTACTGTATTGTTACTATGATTGCTATGCCGTAGTACATTGTACATTTAAGTTTTATGTCATATATAACCGGGATATAATAAAACACAGGTACTAACCATTGTTAATATATACATTTACTGTATTGTTAGTATCCTTAATGCCCTAGTGCAGTGTACGTTTAAGTTGTATGTCAACTTTAACCCTGATATAATAATACACAGCTAATAGTCCCTGTTAATACATACATAAACTGTATTGTATCTATGACTTCTATGCAGTAGTGCAATGTACATTTAATTTATATGTCAACTTTAACCCTGATATAATAAAATACAGATAATAACCCTTGTTAATACATACATTTACTGTATTGTTATTATGACTTCTATGCCGTAGTACATTGAACATTTAAGCTGTGTGTCAGCTTTAATCATGGATATCATAAAACACAGATAATAACCCTTGTAAATACATACATTTACTGTATTGTTACCATGACTTCTTTGCCGTAGTACATTGTACATTTAAGTTATTTGTGAACTTTCATCGGGATATATTAAAATACAGGTAATAACCCTTGTTGATACATACAGTTACTGTATTTTCTTTTATGCTTACCTATAAATTATAGAAATTTCTCAGTGAATTATAATCCTATAATCTCAGCGGTGAGATTATGACTTTTGCAGTTAGATTTTGACTTTTAAATTGACGGAACTTTTTTGTATCCATGTTATTGACATAATTTATGAAAAAACTGAGTCTCAAAACGAGTAACGACTCAACTTAATGATACAATAAATATTATCTGTGCATCTAAATATGTGAAAACACATTGAATAAGCCCAATGTAACATCGACATATTGTTCTACACGTATGCCAGAACCTGTACTTTATTGTTTTTAGATAGTATATGTAATATCTTTCTCTAGCCCGAATGATTTTGATATTAATGACTATTGTGGATAATCGTGCGTGTATGGCCATAATCAGCAGTGTTCAAACAAGGTTTACAAGGGAGGAACACGGGAATATGAAGCTAGATTTTCATATTTACACTTTGTCATTTTTACGTTATGTGTACAGGCATGGTATTAACAAATATAATAATGCTATGAGTAACAGGCATCGAATAAATCAGATGTAATGTTATCATAAGAATAGCCTAGAGTTTTAGAGTAGGCATTTTCTTATTATATAGGAATAATGTACGTCGCCCGTTTTCATCCTCAATATATATCTATCTAGTCATCTTGTCAGAACACAAGTAGTCGATCGAGTCGATTCGTTTTGACTGAAATTTTCTCTTCGCCAAAAAGCGATATCAAACATCATTTCCTTTGCAAATGGCTTCCATCCAATAAATCTCCGCGAAATATTGACAAATGAAATAAGTATAATGCTTTACATTTAAAAGATATGGTTAAAATACTAAGTTGAATCTTTCTAGCGAAACCTTCCAAACAATGCATCAAGGGGCGGATGAGTTTCATCCGCATAATTAACCAAAGAAAGAATTCCGTAGATATGGATCGCCCGGAATACGATTTCAGTTATAGTTTGTCATTGAAAATATTTCATTTAAAAAGGTAAATGAGTTTTAATTAATATTACCCTTTAAATATTAAATTAAAGTGTCACCTAATGAATCGACCGCATAACGCCAACATCTTGAAATTCGACTGGGGCGCTACATACGAGGAATGAATTACGACTGGGGCTCCATACGGGGGAATTAATTACTAAGTTAGCATAAGTTATGCGACTTTTTCGCCCTCAGCACTTTCGGAAAACTCATTTGAAGCATTAAAGAAATAGGATAAATGTTTGTGTCAGTGTATCATTGAAAATTCTATCATCTCGTGAAAAGCAAAGGGTTATATTTTCACTCGTTGCTATGTCACTTTTAACCCGTCTTTAATAAAACACAGATAATAACCCTTGTTAATACATACATTTACTGTATTGTTACTATGACTTATAAGCCGTAGTACTGTACATTGTACATTTAAGTTGTTTGTCAACTCTAATTAGGATATAGTAAAATACAGATGATAACCCTTGTTAATACATACATTTACTGTATTGTTACTATGACTTATAAGTCGTAGTACATTTTACATTTAAGTTGTTTGTCAACTCTAATTAGGATATAGTAAAATACAGGTAATAACCCTTGTTAATACATACATTTACTGTATTGTTACTATGACTTATAAGCCGTAGTACTGTACATTGTACATTTAAGTTGTTTGTCAACTCTAATTAGGATATAGTAAAATACAGATGATAACCCTTGTTAATACATACATTTACTGTATTGTTACTATGACTTATAAGTCGTAGTACATTTTACATTTAAGTTGTTTGTCAACTCTAATTAGGATATAGTAAAATACAGGTAATAACCCTTGTTAATACATAAATTGACTGTATTGTTACTGTGACTTGTATGCCGTAGTACATTGTAAATTTAAGTTGTATATCAACTTTAACCGGGATATAATAAACATACAGGTAATAACCCTTGTTAATATATACATTTACTGTATTGTTACTATGACTTCTACGCCGTAGTACATTGTACATTTAAGTTGCATGTCAACTTTAACCGGGATATAATAAACATACAGGTAATAACCCTTGTTAATATATACATTTACTGTATTGTTACTATGACTTCTATGCCGTAGTACATTGTACATTTAAGTTGCATGTCAACTTTAACCGGGATATAATAAACATACAGGTAACAACCCTTGTTAATATATACATTTACTGTATTGTTACTATGACTTCTATGCCGTACTACATTGTACATTTAAGTTGTTTGTCAACTCTAACCGGAATATAATAAACATGCAGATAATAATTGTTAATACTAAGAGGAAAGGATGTTTTGTCAAGTGGGTGAATATCCTGTGGTGTGGTGTTCTATGGTGTGTATGTCAAGTGGGTAAATATCCTATTGGGCTGTGTCCTATGGTGTTTATGTCCCGCGGGTAAATATCCTATGGGGTTGTGAACTATGGTGTTTATGTCAAGTGGGTAAATATCCTATGGGGTTGTGTCCTATGGTGTTTATGTCCCGTGGGTAAATATCCTATGGGGTTGTGTCCTATGATGTTTATGTCAAGTGGGTAAATATCCTATGAGGTTGTGTCATATGGTGTTTATGTCAAGTGGGTAAATATCCTATGGGGTTGTGTCCTATGGTGTTTTTGTCAAGTGGGTAGATATCCTATGGGGTCTAGTTCTATGCTGTTTATGTCAAGTAGGTAAATATCCTGTAGGGTTGTGTCCTATGGTGTTTATGTCAAGCGAGTAAATATCCTATGGTGTTTATGTCAAGTGGGTAAATATCCTATGGTGTTTATGTCAAGTGGGTAAATATCCTTTGGGGTTGTGTCCTATGGTGTTTATGTCAAGTGGGTAAATATCCCATAGGGTTGTGTCCTATGCTGTTTATGTCAAGTTGGTAAATATCCTATAGGGTTGTGTCCTATGGTGTTTATGTCAAGTGGGTAAATATCCTATGGTGTTTATGTCAAGTGGGTAAATATCCTTTGGGGTTGTGTCCTATGGGGTTTATGTCAAGTGGGTAAATATCCTTTGGGACTGTGTCCTATGGTGTTTATGTCAAGTGGGTAAATATCATATGGGGTTGTGTCCTATGGTGTTTATGTCAAGTGGGTAAATATCCTATGGTGTTTTTGTCAAGTGGGTAAATATCCTTTGGGGTTGTGTCCTATGGTGTTTATGTCAAGTGGGTAGATATCCTGTGGGGTTGTGTCCTATGGTGTTTATGTTAAGTGGGTAAATATCCTATGGTTATTATGTCAAGTCGGTAAATATCCTGTGGGGTTGTGTCCTATGGTGTTCTTTTCAAGTGGGTAAATATCCTATGGGGTTGTGTCCTATGGTGTTTATGTCAAGTTGGTAAATATCCTATGGGGTTGTGTCCTATCTTGTTTATGTCTCGTGTTTTTTTTTTTTTTGTCCGTACACGATAATTAAATACTTATACTAACGCTTGTTTATACATACATTTCAGAAAACGTAGTATCGAATTAACACACCACCAGTAGTAACGAATTCACAAACCACCAGCATGGCTTCAGGATCCCAATCTTTTTATCAAGGGTCTGACGAAATACCCAACACTGACTGTGACGTATGTTTGTTAAGCGGTCAAACATTAGAGGCTATCTCCTACTGTCCCATATGCTGTGAGTACCTGTGTCAGTCATGTGATAAATCACACAGAGGGTCTCGGGCATCTAGAGACCACACACTTATGACAGGGACTAACGTTCCTTCTAGGTCCACGAGGACAAACCCAACGTTACCGTTTATGTTCTGTGATACACACAGAACAACGTTACTTGATATATACTGTACCACTCACGACGAGGTAATTTGTTCTGCTTGTAAAATTACCGGTCATACAACTTGCGATACAGGCGATGTCACTAGGCACAGTGCTCGATTAAAATATGTTGAAGAGGAGCTGAAGAAAGTCGTTAAATCTCTGAGAGACTTAACATCTAGATATGACGACCTTAGAAAGAACAGACACATTGCTAAATCAACCGTGAAAACTCAGATAAAGAAATGTTTCAGCGGCATTCATCAATTACGCAGGGATATGAACGATAAACTGGATCAACTCGAAAATGAAATGTCTTCCGAAATCCGATACATTGAAGAGAAGATGAATAAAGAGATAGACGGCCACGTGACTTTAGCCGATGGCATTTTACGTCAAATTGCGGATTTGGAGAAATCTTTGTCTGAATGTCTAAAAACGCGGGAAAACGACGTCAGGTTTGTCGGAATGAAAAAAGCGTCGTCACGAGCAAGTGAATGTGGACACATCATTGACAATGTCCAGAAAGACATTTACCCAATAAACATTCGTTTTAAACCCAATGACGTTCTAACTGACATGATTCAACAATTACAATCCCTAGGGACTGTTGCTAACAACCAACCTGTCTATACCGGCCATAACCGGACCTCTATACTGAACATGTCTGTTAAGGACAAACAGGAGATAACTGTGAATACAGAAATAGTCAATGGATGTACATTCATGTCTGACGGACATCTTGTACTCGCATGTTTCAATGACGGTCTAAAACTGTTTGATAAAAACTTCCAGTTTGTATCCCAGTTAGCTATTCCGGCAGTAGACGTGTCTGCTATCAACGACACCGACGTCATAGTTATACAAGGTAAACAACTCCAGCGTGTAAGAGTATTCCCTGATATGGTGGTGAAGACAACATTGAAGATGGATAGAAAAGGTTATGCTGTGGATGTTTACGGTGACGAGATTTACGTTACCTGTCATGATAATCCCGGTAATGGTGAAGTACGAGTACTCAACATGGCTGGTAAACTACAGAGAAGGTTGGGAGTGGAGAACGATAAATACATGTTTACACGTCCTAACCGTGTAACAGTAAACAGGAATGGGAGTCAGGTGTTTGTCTCTGATCAGGACACTAACATTGTAACATGTTTAAACAATCAAGGTCACGTGATATACCAGTACTCTGACAGAGACTTGAAGTCACCAGCCGGAATGTATGCGGATGGAGAAGATAACCTGTTAGTGTGTGGAGCGAGTTCTCACAATGTACATGTAGTCCGACACGGTGGTGGTAAGGAGAAGATGTTGTTGTCAGAGAAAGACGGGATGATGTACCCATGGTGTATATCGTACAGACAGAGTGATGGTTGTCTAGTGGTTGGTTTATATGGGGAGGCTGACACTGATTCAAGGCTGATTATATTTAGGACTAGATAAACTCGTGCGTACCAGAAATACTATTGCCGTAAAGATTGGTACACAGAGAGTAAAATGATCTCACTATTTACAGTTTCTTCCTTTTCCACAATGTTTATAATGTACTTTATGCTAAAGTCATCGATAACGTCATCACGAAGGAACAGAATAGTACAAACAATCTTGTTTTGGTATGTACATGTATTATTGCTATATAAACAGACAAATTAAAATAGGAACTCCTTTTCCAAATAGATTTTCCAAACTATTGCACTCAAAAAGTATATGTCAACTCGCATATTATCTAATAATGAATTAATATATACTGGCTTTCATAAACTGTGCGTACCAGATAGCTAATGCTGTAAACGACTTTTATGACACATAAGTGATATCGATTAATTATCCATCATACGATATTCACACATGATCCCATCTCGAAAAGTTCTAGACAAATCTGGGTGTTTACATCAAACAGTAGAAGTAGGTGTGTAATAAGCAGTTTCTATCTATCCCATGTTGTTTGAAAAAAGTGGCGTGTGTAAATAAAGAAATGTCTGCACATCTAGTATATGTTGCCAAATTTAACCTGCTTATCAGAAACGTCGGCTGAAACAGCACATCTATAAAGAGTGTAGATCAAGATCTTAATTTGTGGATGAACAAGCTGATCTGCATCTACATAAACCACACGTTTGCTGGGGTTGGGGTAAAGTTTCCTGGAGCGCGGTTCTTGTACACCCACTTATTGTACAGGAAGCCGTGATATTACTGAAATGTCTTTGAAAACGGTGTTAAATTCCAATAAATAATTAGTGTACAAGCCGACCTGTTGATACGTGAATGCTTCAGATAACCAGGTCTGGTTTAACAGCCGGTAAATATATGTACATATGAGTGTAAAATGGTAGAAAGAAAGTCCTCATTATTGACAGTTTCTTCCTTTCCCACAATGTTTTAAATATACCTTAGTTACGTCAACTCATTCGAGAACGTCATTATGAAGGAAAGGAACAATACAAGCAATGTTATGTATTATTATTTGTGTACATAAAGTTAGTATGACTATATAACCAGAATATAGTCAGAATGGTCAAAATAATTAATACCTTTTCCAAATGTGTTTTCTAAATAACTATGTCACTTCAACAGTGTATGTCAACTATCATACTATTAGTATGAATATTTAGACTAAAAATACAAATTATCGTTATCTAAATGAACTAAGTCACAGGAAACCTACCGAATATTCAGATCACCCTGTGTCTGCGAGCAGCGTGTTCATGCATCATATGGAATCTCATGAGGAACGGTAGTGATAAAACTCGAAAATACAAGTATGTACATACCTCGTAAAAAAGTGATCTAAATAAGCTAAGTTACAGGAAACCAGTAACCGTTTCAATACTGATTCTTTTTTTAAATAAATCTGTCTAGCTTTGTATTTGGAAGAGTCCATAGCATATTTCAAGAAATATCAAAATAGAAATGTTGAGTTTAGCACAGATAATCGGTTCCAGTAGTTTTATTAAGTGTTTTATTTAAGACATTTGAGCCGTCTCGCCAGTAAACCAATACTGTGGCCTCTGCGTAATGTATCGATCCAGATCAGCCTGCGTAGACCCCACATACTGATCATGGCCGACACATTCCGTCTCAGTTGGATAGAGGTATAGAGTAATGACTCCTGAAATAGAAAATCCACAGGAGGCGAACAGTGTCTATCCGTGTAAGCCTGCGCGGCATGCTGATATAGGCTTATCCCGCCAGAAAATCAACATTGTGGCCTCTGCGTAATGTATCGACCCAGATCAGCCTGCGCAGACCCCACAGACTGATCCTGGCCGACACATTCCGCCTCAGGGGGATAGAGGTACAGAGTAATGATTCCTGAAATAGAAAATCCACAGGAGGCGAACAGTGTATATCCGAATAAGCCTGCTCGGCATGCGTAGGCTTATCCGGGTCGATACTTTACGCAATGTTGGTTTTCTGGCGGGACGGTTCACTTGTTTAAATGATGTATTCGTGATTTTTTATCTTTATATTTAGCACTTACAGACTTGTTGTTTTAATTTTGTATATGAATGTAGATTCGTTGATCTTTTTTGTTCTATTTTCCCATATATAAACGACGTAAGAACATGGAAGCAGTTTAGTTTATGCATGTTATTTCATACATCTGGTGAGGTGACCTAGTTCAGGGTTGTTTCCCCAGGGTATATGAATAAGTAATGTATTGCCCTGATATAACTGAATGTTTGTTGAAAATTATGCAAATCTCAAAAATATGCACAAACCGTGATGCAGATTATTTGATCAGTTTTCACAATGAAAGTTGGCAGTGCTTTAATTGCTATGGTGTAATAACCATTTCCCACATACAACAACTCTGCAGCAAACGACTTTCAAAACATATTATCAAACACATCTATAAATGAAGGGATGCTTATTCAATAGAGTTGAAAACATTAAGACAAAAGGATAAAATGCTCAACATGAACAATTTCTCTTCTCGTCACAATGATTCCAAATGTCGTCTTGCAGACTTGGCAGAAAGCGTCCGAATGCTGGTAAGGGCTGACGCCGCTTTCGAAAGATTGTTTGTGTTTCCTGGCTTTTCCACCCCTGCACTCCACGCAACTGGCTGCCATTAAACATATACTGTTAGCCCATTGGTGAAAGACGAAGGACCCTTGTCACAGTTACTTTTGTCAAACGTCGAAAAGAATTTTGGCTGAGCTGGGATTCAAACTCATAATCCATGATAACCCGTGTCGTTAACGACTGAGCTACCGGGCTCTGCTATTTAAAGAAACTGGGTAAAAGGGCCTGTATGTTGGTAAGGATTAACGCCGCTTACAACAGTATTTAAATATCCTAGGTGAATAACAGTTCTGCTATTCTTTATTCTAACATCGGTCGTATACATCAGACTTCTGTTATCCCCGCTTTCAACAGTATTTCAATATCCTAGTTGAATAACAGTTCTGCTATTCTTTATTCTAACATCGGTCGTATACATCAGACTTCTGTTATCCCCGCTTTCAACAGTTATTAAATATCCTAGGTGAATAACAGTTCTGCTATTCTTTATTCTAACATCGGTCGTATACACCAGACTTCTGTTATACCCACTTTCAACAGTTTTTAAATATCCAAGGTGAATAACAGTTCTGCTATTCTTTATTCTAACATCGGTCGTATACATCAGACTTCTGTTATCCCCGCTTTCAACAGTATTTAAATATCCTAGGTGAATAACAGTTCTGCTATTCTTTATTCTAACATCGGTCGTATACACCAGACTTCTGTTATACCCGCTTTCAACAGTTTTTAAATATCCTAGGTGAATAACAGTTCTGCTATTCTTTATTCTAACATCGGTCGTATACATCAGACTTCTATTATCCCCGCTTTCAACAGTATTTAAATATCCTAGGTGAATAACAGTTCTGCTATTCTTTATTCTAACATCGGTCGTATACATCAGACTTCTGTTATCCCCGCTTTCAACAGTATTTAAATATCCTAGGTGAATAACAGTTCTGCTATTCTTTATTCTAACATCGGTCGTATACATCAGACCTCTGTTATCCCCGCTTTCAACAGTATTTGAATATCCTAGGTGAATAACAGTTCTGCTATTCTTTAATAACATCGGTCGTACACATCGGACTACTGTTATCCCCGCTTTCAACAGTATTAAAATATCCTAGGTGAATAACAGTTCTGCTATTCTTTATTCTAACATCGGTCGTATACATCAGACTTCTGTTATCCCCGCTTTCAACAGTATTTCAATATCCTAGGTGAATAACAGTTTTGCTATTCTTTATTCTAACATCGGTCGTATACATCAGACTTCTGTTATCCCCGCTTTCAACTGTACATGTATTTAAATATCCTAGGTGAATAACAGTTCTGCTATTCTTTATTCTAACATCGGTCGTATACATCAGACTTCTGTTATCCCCGCTTTCAACAGTATTTCAATATCCTAGTTGAATAACAGTTCTGCTATTCTTTATTCTAACATCGGTCGTATACATCAGACTTCTGTTATCCCCGCTTTCAACAGTATTTCAATATCCTAGGTGAATAACAGTTTTGCTATTCTTTAATCTAACATCGGTCGTACACATCAGACTACTGTTATCCCCGCTTTCACAGTATTTAAATATCCTAGGTGAAGAACAGTTCTGCTATTCTTTATTCTAACATCGGTCGTATACATCAGACTTCTGTTATCCCCGCTTTCAACAGTATTTAAATATCCTAGGTGAATAACAGTTCTGCTATTCTTTATTCTAACATCGGTCGTATACACCAGACTTATGTTATACCCGCTTTCTACAGTATTTAAATATCCTAGGTGAATAACAGTTCTGCTATTCTTTATTCTAACATCGGTCGTATACATCAGACTTATGTTATCCCCGCTTTCAACAGTATTTAAATATCCTAAGTGAATAACAGTTCTGCTATTCTTTATTCTAACATCGGTCGTATACATCAGACTTCTGTTATCCCCGCTTTCAACAGTTATTAAATATCCAAGGTGAATAACAGTTCTGCTATTCTTTATTCTAACATCGGTCGTATACACCAGACTTCTGTTATACCCACTTTCAACAGTTTTTAAATATCCAAGGTGAATAACAGTTCTGCTATTCTTTATTCTAACATCGGTCGTATACATCAGACTTCTGTTATCCCCGCTTTCAACAGTATTTAAATATCCTAGGTGAATAACAGTTCTGCTATTCTTTATTCTAACATCGGTCGTATACACCAGACTTCTGTTATACCCGCTTTCAACAGTTTTTAAATATCCTAGGTGAATAACAGTTCTGCTATTCTTTATTCTAACATCGGTCGTATACATCAGACTTCTGTTATCCCCGCTTTCAACAGTATTTAAATATCCTAGGTGAATAACAGTTCTGCTATTCTTTATTCTAACATCGGTCGTATACATCAGACTTCTGTTATCCCCGCTTTCAACAGTATTTAAATATCCTAGGTGAATAACAGTTCTGCTATTCTTTATTCTAACATCGGTCGTATACATCAGACCTCTGTTATCCCCGCTTTCAACAGTATTTAAATATCCTAGGTGAATAACAGTTCTGCTATTCTTTAATAACATCGGTCGTACACATCGGACTACTCTTATCCCCGCTTTCAACAGTATTTAAATATCCTAGGTGAATAACAGTTCTGCTATTCTTTATTCTAACATCGGTCGTATACATCAGACTTCTGTTATCCCCGCTTTAAACAGTATTTCAATATCCTAGGTGAATAACAGTTTTGCTATTCTTTATTCTAACATCGGTCGTATACATCAGACTTCTGTTATCCCCGCTTTCAACAGTATTTAAATATCCTAGGTGAATAACAGTTCTGCTATTCTTTAATCTAACATCGGTCGTACACATCAGACTACTGTTATCCCCGCTTTCAACAGTATTTAAATATCCTAGGTGAAGA
This sequence comes from Serripes groenlandicus, assembly GCA_031761405.1. Taxonomy (NCBI): domain Eukaryota; kingdom Metazoa; phylum Mollusca; class Bivalvia; order Cardiida; family Cardiidae; genus Serripes; species Serripes groenlandicus. The sequence goes on from JASEVX010000014.1 coordinate 5,392,563, forward strand.
ACAGTTCTGCTATTCTTTATTCTAACATCGGTCGTATACATCAGACTTCTGTTATCCCCGCTTTCAACAGTATTTAAATATCCTAGGTGAATAACCGTTGCACTATAGGTAATTAGTTCTTCTGACATGAACCAACATTGTCCACTTGCAATGTATTCTGGTACCCGCGAACAAAGATACTTTGTTTGTTCGTTTGTGTGGTGTTTTTCGTCACCTTCAACAAGTTTTCCGTTATATCACGGCGTTGTCTGGGTAAGTTACCAGTACTACTGATCCATTTATGATTATACCAATAAGTTACTAGTATAAATGGTCCATTTATGCATACACCAGTAAGTTACCAGTACTACTGGTCCATTTATATTTACACCAGTAAGTTACCAGTACTACTGGTCCATTTATCCATACACTAGTAAGTTACCAGTACTACTGGTCCATTTATCCTTACACAAGTAAGTTAGCAGTATTACTGGTCCATTTATACTTACACTAGTAAGTTACTAGTACTACCGGTCCATTTATCTTTAAAACAGTAAGTTACAAGTACTACTGGTCCATTTATCCATACACTAGTAAGTTACCAGTACTACTGGTTCATTTATATTTACACCAGTAAGTTACCAGTACTACTGGTCCATTTATCCATACACTAGTAAGTTACCAGTACTACTGGTCCATTTATCCTTACACCAGTAACTTACCAGTATTACTGGATTCATTTATCCATACACCAGTAAGTTACTAGTAATAATGGTCAATCTATAATTACACCAGGAAATTACAAGTACTACTGGTCCATTTATCCTTACACCAGTAAATTACCAGTACTACTGGTCCATTTACCCATACACCAGTAAGTTACCAGTATTAATGGTCAATTTATCCTTACACCAGGAAGTTACAAGTATTACTGGTTCATTTATACTTACACTAGTAAGTTACTAGTACTACCGGTCCATTTATCTTTAAAACAGTAAGTTACTAGTACTACTGGTCCATTTATCCTTACACCAGAAATTACCAGTAGTACTGGTTCATCGGTACTTACACCAGTAGGTAACTAGGACTACTGGTCCATTTATTCTCATAAAAGTAAGTTACTAGTACTACTGGTCAATTTATCCTTACACCAGTAAGTTACCAGTATTACTGGTCCATTTATGTAAGTTACTAGTACTACTGGTCCATTTATCTTTAAAACAGAAAGTTACAAGTACTACTGGTCCATTTATCCTTACACCAGTAAGTTACCAGTATTACTGGTTCATTTATGTAAGTTACTAGTACTACTGGTCCATTTATCTTTAAAACAGAAAGTTACAAGTACTACTGGTCCATTTATCCTTACACCAGAAATTACCAGTATTACTGGTTCATCGGTACTTACACCAGTAGGTAACTAGGACTACTGGTCCATTTATTCTCATAAAAGTAAGTTACTAGTACTACTGGTCAATTTCTCCTTACACCAGTAAGTTACCAGTATTACTGGTCCATTTATGTAAGTTACTAGTACTACTGGTCCATTTATCTTTAAAACAGAAAGTTACAAGTACTACTGGTCCATTTATCCTTACACCAATAAGTTACCTGTATTACTGGTTCATTTATGTAATTTACTAGTACTACTGGTCCATTTATCTTTAAAACAGAAAGTTACAAGTACTACTGGCCCATTTATTCTTACACCAGTAAGTTACCAGTATTACTGGTTCATTGGTACTTACACCAGTAGGTTACCAGGACTACTTGTCCATTTATTCTTACAACAGTAAGTTACCTGTAAAACTGGTCCATGTATCCTTACACCAGTAAGTTACCAGTAGTAATGGTCCATTTATCCATACACCTGGAAGTTATCTGAACTACTGGTCCATTTATCCTTACATCAGGAAGTTACCAGTACTACAGCTCCATTTATCCTTACAGTAAGTTACCAGTATTAATATTCCATCTTTAAACAGTAAGTTACAAGTACTACTGGTCCATTCATCCTTACACCAGTAAGTTACCAGTACTACTGGTTCATTTATACTTACACCAGTAAGTTACTAGTACTACTGGTCCATTTATCCCTACACAAGTAAGTTACACAGTATTACTGGTCCATTGATACTTACACCAGTAGGTTACCAGGACTACTGGTCCATTTATTCTACTAAATTAAGTTACCAGTACTACTGGTCCATTTATCCTTACACCAGTAAGTTTACAGTATTACTGGTCCATTGGTACTTACACCAGTAAGTTACTAGTACTACTGGTCCATCATCTTTAAAACAGTAAGTTACAAGTACTACTGGTCCATTTATACTTACACTAGTAAGTTACCAGTACTACTGGTTCATTGTTACACCAGTAGGTAACTAGGACTACTGGTCCATTTATTCTTATAAAAGTAAGTTACTAGTACTACTGGTCCATTTATCCTTACACCAGTAAGTTACCAGTATTACTGGTCCGTTTATCCTTACACCAGTACGTTACAAGTACTACTGGTCCATTTATCCTTACACCAGTAAGTTACCAGTACTACTGGTCCATTTATCCTTACACCAGTGACTTACCGGTACCACTGGTCCATTTATCCTTACACCAGCACGTTACCAGTACTACTGGTCCATTTATCCTTACACCAGTAAGTTACCAGTACCACTGGTTCATTTATCCTTACACCAGTAAGTTACCAGTACTTCTGGTCCATTTATCATTACACCAGTAAGTTATCAGTACCACTTGTTCATTTATCCTTACACCAGTTAGTTACCAGTACTACTGGTCCATTTATCCGTACACCAGTAAATTACCAGCACTACTGGTCTATTTAACCTTACACCAGTAAGTAACCACTTAAGAGAAAGCAATATTCGCAATAGTACGTCTGATACCCGACGTATAATAGTAATTTTTGAAAATACAATTAATTTTGTTTAAGTACAGCGGATCAATACCACTTCATCATACGCAAACTACTTTTGAATTTTCGTCTCTATAGCATTTTACTTGATTCACCATGTCTAAACCAGATTTCAGAGAAATAAATGTTTTACATCTCCTATCGACTATCTAAGCATATTGAAAACATATTTATTTTTTATGAAACACAAAGAAATATGAGTTTAACGACCCATGTTTTTTCGAGGTTCACAAATATCTCTCTTAGAAAGCAATCAAACATGTTACTTTATTATTGTTAACGCAACACGAAAACCGACCTTCGCGTTTTGCGATCAGGAAAAATCCGACGCAGCCGTGCTGTCAGATCAGGATATTCCATGGTCGCCATCTTGTCATAGAAACATCATGGAAGCTTCCCGAAAACGGTTCGGACAAAACTGACTACATGGATATGTACTTTACTCGTACATACTAGTTCTATCATCTGGCATGGGACAATAAACTGACCACATATATATATATACTTTAATCGTCCATACTAGTTATATCATCTAGCCTGGGACAACAAACTGACAACATAAATATATACTTTAATCATACATACTAGTTATATCATCTAGCATGGGACAACAAACTGACAACATAAATATATACTTTAATCATACATACTAGTTATATCATCGAGCGTGGAACAACAAACTGATTATATAGATATGTACTTTAATCGTACATACTAGTTATATCATCTAGCGTGGGACAACAAACTGACTACATATATATATATATACTTTAACCGTTCATACTAGTTACATCATCTAGCGTGGGACAACAAACTGACTACATATATATATACTTTAACCGTTCATACCAGTTATATCATCTAGCATGGAACAACAAACTGACTACATATATATATACTTTAATCGTACATACTAATTATATCATCTAGTGTGGGACAACAAACTGATCACATAGATATGTACTTTAATCGTACATACCAGTTGTATCATCTAGCGTGGGACAATAAACTGACCACATAGACATGTACTTTAATCGTACATATTAGTTATATCCTCTAGCGTGGGACAGCAAACTGACCACATAGATATGTACTTTAATCGTACATTCTAGTTATATTATCGAGCGTGGGACAACTGATTGATTAATTGATTTATTGGTTTTAACGCCGCTTTCAACAATTGTCCAATTATATCACGGTGATTTCTGGGTAAGTTACCAGTACTGCTGGTCCATCTATCCTGACACAAGTCAGTCATTCGTAATGCTAACCACACAACCCTTGGCGCCATAGAGGGCAGCCATTACTACCATTTTAAAAGTATTTGGTATGACCCGGCCGGTGATCGATCCCGTGGGACAACATGATTTGATAAAGTTTTACATATGAACCGACGTACAAATGTACGTTGTTTGAGACAACCAATGATGTAAAAGGTAGTATTTCCATGAGGTTAATTCCGGGTAGTTTGGAGGACACGTCGTGATTCCGGGTAGTATGGAGGACCCGTCGTTATTCCGGGTAGTATGGAGGACCCGTCGTTATTACGGGTTTTTTGGCGGACCCGTCGTGATTATGGGTAGCATGGAGGACCCGTTGTGATTCCGGGTTGTTTGGAGGACCCGTCGTGATTCCAGGTAGTTTGGAGGACCCGTCATGATTCCAGGTAGTTTGGAGGACCCGTCGTGATTCCAGGTAGTTTGGAGGACCCGTCGTGATTCCAGGTAGTTTGGAGGACCCGTCTCGATTCCAGGTAGTTTGGAGGACCCGTCGTGATTCCAGGTAGTTTGGAGGACCCGGCGTGAGTCCAGGTAGTTTGCAGGACCCGTCGTGAGTCCAGGTAATTTGGAGGACCCGTGGTGATTCCAGGTAGTTTGGAGGACCCGTCGTGATTCCAGGTAGTTTGGAGGACCCGTCGTGATTCCAGGTAGTTTGGAAGACCCGTCGTGATTCCGGATAGTTTGGAGGACCGTCGTGATTCCGGTTAGTTTAGAGGACCCGTCGTGATTCCAGGTAGTTTGGAAGACCCGTCGTGATTACTGGTAGTTTGGAGGACCCGTCGTGATTCCAGGTAGTTTGGAGGACCCGTCGTGATTCCGGGTAGTTTAGAGGACATGTCGTGATTCCAGGTTGTTTGGAGGACCCGTCGTGATTACTGGTAGTTTGGAGGACCCGTCGTGATTACTGGTAGTTTGGAGGATCCGTCGTGATTACTGGTAGTTTGGAGGACCCGTCGTGATTACTGGTAGTTTGGAGGATCCGTCGTGATTACTGGTAGTTTGGAGGACATGTCGTGATTCCAAGTTGTTTGGAGGACCCGTCGTGATTACTGGTAGTTTGGAGGACCCGTCGTGATTACTGGTAGTTTGGAGGACCCGTCGTGATTACTGGTAGTTTGGAGGATCCGTCGTGATTACTGGGTAGTTTGGAGGACCCGTCGTGATTACTGGTAGTTTGGAGGACCCGTCGTGATTACTGGTAGTTTGGAGGATCCGTCGTGATTACTGGTAGTTTGGAGAACCCGTCGTGATTAGTGGTAGTTTGGAGGACCCGTCGTGATTACTGGTAGTTTGGAGGATCCGTCGTGATTACTGGTAGTTTGGAGGACCCGTCGTGATTCTAGGTAGTTTGGAGGACCCGTCGTGATTGCTGGTAGTTTGGAGAACCCGTCGTGATTCCAGGTAGTTTGGAGTAATCGTTGTGATTCCAGGTAGTTTGGAGGACCCGTCCTGATTACTGGTAGTTTGGAGGAATTGTTGTGATTCTGGGTAGTTTGGATGACCCGTCGTGATTCCGGGTAATTTGGAGGACCCGTTGTGATGCCGGGTAGTTTGGAGGACCCGTCGTGATTCCAGGTAGTTTGGAAGACCCGTCGTGATTCCGGATAGTTTGGAGGAATCGTTGTGATTTCAGGTAGTTTGGAAGACCCGTCGTGATTACTGGTAGTTTGGAGGACCTGTCGTGATTCCAGGTAGTTTGGAAGACCCGTCGTGATTCCGGATAGTTTGGAGGAATGGTTGTGATTCCAGGTAGTTTGGAGGACCCGTCGTGATTACTGGTAGTTTGGAGGACCCGTCGTGATTCCAGGTAGTTTGGAAGACCCGTCGTGATTCCGGATAGTTTGGAGGAATGGTTGTGATTCCAGGTAGTTTGGAGGACCCGTCGTGATTACTGGTAGTTTAGAGGACCCGTCGGGATTCCAGGTAGTTTGGAAGACCCGTCGTGATTCCGGATAGTTTGGAGGAATGGTTGTGATTCCAGCTAGTTTGGAGGACCCGTCGTGATGCCGGGTAGTTTGGAGGACCCGTCGTGATTCCAGGTAGTTTGGAAGACCCGTCGTGATTCCGGATAGTTTGGAGGAATCGTTGTGATTTCAGGTAGTTTGGAAGACCCGTCGTGATTACTGGTAGTTTGGAGGAATTGTGGTGATTCTGGGTAGTTTGGATGACCCGTCGTGATTCCGGATAGTTTGGAGGAATGGTTGTGATTCCAGGTAGTTTGGAGGACCCGTCGTGATTACTGGTAGTTTGGAGGACCCGTCGTGATTCCATGTAGTTTGGAAGACCCGTCGTGATTCCGGATAGTTTGGAGGAATGGTTGTGATTCCAGGTAGTTTGGAGGACCCGTCGTGATTACTGGTAGTTTAGAGGACCCGTCGTGATTCCAGGTAGTTTGGAGGACCCGTCGTGATTCCGGATAGTTTGGAGGAATGGTTGTAATTCCAGGTAGTTTGGAGGACCCGTCGTGATTACTGGTAGTTTAGAGGACCCGTCGTGATTCCAGGTAGTTTAGAGGACTCGTCGTGATTCCAGGTAGTTTAGAGGACCCGTCGTGATTCCAGGTAGTTTGGAGGACCCGTCGTGAGTCCAGGTAGTTTGGAGGACCCGTCGTGATTCGAAGTAGTTTGGAGGACCCGTCGTGATTCCAGGTAGTTTGGAGGACCCGTCGTGAGTCCAGGTAGTTTGGAGGACCCGTCGTGATTCCAGGTAGTTTGGAGGACCCGTCGTGATTCCAGGTAGTTTTGAGGTCCCGTCGTGATTCCAGGTAGTTTAGAAGACCCGTCGTGATTACTGGTAGTTTGGAGGACCCGTCGTGATTCCAGGTAGTTTGGAGGACCCGTCGTGATTCCGGGTAGTTTAGAGGACATGTCGTGATTCCAGGTTGTTTGGAGGACCCGTCGTGATTACTGGTAGTTTGGAGGATCCGTCGTGATTACTGGTAGTTTGGAGGACCCGTCGTGATTACTGGTAGTTTGGAGGACCCGTCGTGATTACTGTTAGTTTGGAGGACCCGTCGTGATTACTGGTAGTTTGGAGGATCCGTCGTGTTTACTGGTAGTTTCGAGGACCCGTCGTGATTACTGGTAGTTTGGAGGACCCGTCGTGATTACTGGTAGTTTGGAGGATCCGTCGTGATTACTGGTAGTTTGAAGGACCCGTCGTGATTCTAGGTAGTTTGGAGGACCCGTCGTGATTCCGGGTAGTTTAGAGGATCCGTCGTGATTACTGGTAGTTTGGAGGACCCGTCGTGAGTATTGGTAGTTTGGAGGACCCGTCGTGATTACTGGTAGTTTGGAGGACCCGTCGTGATTCTAGGTAGTTTGGAGGACCCGTCGTGATTCTAGGTAGTTTGGAGGACCCGTCGTGATTCTAGGTAGTTTGGAGGACCCGTTGTGATTCTAGGTAGTTTGGAGGACCCGTCGTGATTCTATGTAGTTTGGAGGACCCGTCGTGATTCTGGGTAGTTTGGAGGATCCGTCGTGATTCCAGGTAGTTTGGAGGACCCGTCGTGATTCCAGGTAGTTTGGAGGACCCGTCGTGATTCTAGGTAGTTTGGAGGATCCGTCGTGATTCCAGGTAGTTTGGAGGATCCGTCGTGATTCCAGGTAGTTTGGAGGATCCGTCGTGATTACTGGTAGTTTGCAGGATCCGTGGTGATTACTGGTAGTTTGGAGGATCCGTCGTGATTACTGGTAGTTTGGAGGACCCGTCGTGATTCCAGGTAGTTTGGAGGATCCGTCGTGATTACTGTTAGTTTGGAGGATCCGTCGTGATTACTGGTAGTTTGGAGGATCCGTCGTGATTACTGGTAGTTTGGAGGATCCGTCGTGATTACTGGTAGTTTGGAGGACATGTCGTGATTACTGGTAGTTTGGAGGACCCGTCGTGATTCTAGGTAGTTTTGAAGACCCGTCGTGATTCCGGATAGTTTGGAGGATCCGTCGTGATTCCAGGTAGTTTGGAGTAATCGTTGTGATTCCAGGTAGTTTGGAGGACCCGTCCTGATTACTGGTAGTTTGGAGGAATTGTGGTGATTCTGGGTAGTTTGGATGACCCGTCGTGATTCCGGGTAGTTTGGAGGACCCGTCGTGATGCCGGGTAGTTTGGAGGACCCGTCGTGATTCCAGGTAGTTTGGAAGACCCGTCGTGATTCCGGATAGTTTGGAGGAATCGTTGTGATTTCAGGTAGTTCGGAAGACCCGTCTTGATTACTGGTAGTTTGGAGGACCTGTCGTGATTCCACGTAGTTTGGAAGACCCGTCGTGATTCCGGATAGTTTGGAGGAATGGTTGTGATTCCAGGTTGTTTGGAGGACCCGTCGTGATCACTGGTAGTTTGGAGGACCCGTCGTGATTCCAGGTAGTTTGGAAGACCCGTCGTGATTCCGGATAGTTTGGAGGAATCGTTGTGATTTCAGGTAGTTTGAAAGACCCGTCGTGATTACTGGTAGTTTAGAGGACCCGTCGTGATTCCAGGTAGTTTGGAGGACCCGTCGTGATTCCGGATAGTTTGGAGGAATGGTTGTGATTCCAGGTAGTTTGGAGGACCCGTCGTGATTACTGGTAGTTTAGAGGACCCGTCGTGATTCCAGGTAGTTTGGAAGACCCGTCGTGATTCCGGATAGTTTGGAGGAATGGTTGTGATTCCAGGTAGTTTGGAGGACCCGTCGTGATTACTGGTAGTTTAGAGGACCCGTCGTGATTCCAGGTAGTTTAGAGGACTCGTCGTGATTCCAGGTAGTTTGGAGGACCCGTCGTGATTACTGGTAGTTTAGAGGACTCGTCGTGATTCCAGGTAGTTTGGAGGACCCGTCGTGATTCCAGGTAGTTTGGAGGACCCGTCGTGATTCCAGGTAGTTTGGAGGACCCGTCGTGATTACTGGTAGTTTAGAGGACCTGTCGTGTTTAATTTAATCCTTGTCGAATTTGTTAAGTGCTTGCCATTGTTAGAATGACATAGACACATAGCTACTCCGTTTGCCCAATACATAGTTTAATTAGAACTTAGTTTTGTTTTGGTTCACACCAATTTCAGAAATATTGCCGTCACTTCACTGGGACAAAACACTTCATCATGATCCCTGGGTGACAAACCAGTACTAAGCAAGGAAATGTGCTAAAGGGGCTAACCATATGGATCGTAGATCGAACCACGTACGCTTAGTCCGAAATTCACAACCGGTTGTTTTAACACATACTATTCTAGCCATTAATGGAAACCGAACGACATGTATCGCATTTGCTTTTGTCAAACGTCAGAAATAAACTTGGCCAAGCTGGAAATCGAACTAAAACCCCTGGATTGACAGTCCGTGACGCTATCGACTGAGCTTCCGGGTGTCGGCCTTAAATTAATTATTTCACTCAAAAATATGACAGTTTAATGTGCTGTGGCGCTGAGAGAGACGAACATAAATACAGAGCTAATATGTGTAGTCTTCGTCAAACTATATTTAAATATTCAGCAAATCCTAAGAGAGTCGTTTTAATTTCAGGTCGAAGCACGTTACCAGCATCACCTCCAACTGTTCAAAGCTGTCTTTATTTCAGGTCCAAACCCGTTACCAGCATCACCTCCAATTGTTTAAAGTTGTCTTTATTTCAGATTCAAGCCCGTTACCCGCATCACCTCCAACTGTTCATATTCTTCTTTATTGCAGGTCCAAGCCCGTTACCAGCATCACCTCCAACTGTTCAAAGTTGTCTTAATTTCAGGTCCAAGCCCGTTACCCGCATCACCTCCAACTGTTCAAAGTTGTCTTTATTTCAGGTCCAAGCCCGTTACCAGCATCACCTCCAACTGTTCAAATGTGTCTTTATTTCAGGTCCAAGCCCGTTACCAGCATCACCTCCAACTGTTCAAAGTTGTCTTTATTGCAGGTCCAAGCCCGTTACCAGCATCACCTCCAACTGTTCAAAGTTGGCTTTATTTCAGGTCCAGGTCCGTTACCAGCATCACCTCCAATTGTTCAAAGTTGTCTTTATTTCAGGTCCAAGCCCGTTACCAGCATCACCTCCAACTGTTCAGAGTTGTCTTTATTTCAGGTCCAGGTCCGTTACCAGCATCACCTCCAACTGTTCAAAGTTGTCTTTATTTCAGGTCCCAGTTCGTTACAAACATCACCTCCAACTGTGTAGAGTTGTCTTTATTTCAGGTCCCAGTTCGTTACAAACATCACCTCCAACTGTGTAGAGTTGTCTTTATTTCAGGTCCAATCCCGTTATCCGCATCACCCCCAACTGTTCAGAGTTCAACCACAAAGTCCGGCTTCATTGTTTCATATAATAACATTTATGGAATATTTTGATAACTGAAAGGCAAACAATGCACATTTCAAACTTATCTGAATCAGTATTGTTTGAGAATTGAGACAATTCGTTACGAGCTCATCTGAATCAGTACTGTTTGCAAAATTCTGAATATTGCCATTGACGCAGAAAAATTAATAAGTCGATTAAATAAAAGTACACAGAAATATTGTACTGTCTTGTTGTTAATTAAATTGTATAAAAACTCGAACGAACTCCAGTAACAGATGTATCTTTTTAAAACAACGTAGGAACTGCTCCGATTCATAACCGCTACTGCGCTGTATTTCTTGATACATTTTGTCGTTGGCTTGCTTTTCATAATGCACTTTTTTAAACATCTCGGGTTCGAATCCCGTGATTAGCGGGTGATTAGCGGGTTCTGCTTTTGAGATTTGTCCACACAAACGGTGCTAGTACTGGTTATATCTCCAGGAAGCAGACATCGAGCGTGATAATATAAGCTTAAAGCTTGTTTCGCAATCGATGTAAAATAAGTAAGTTTAAACTAAACAGAACGCTTACAACAATCTTTCAGTTCTATTACGATGTTCCCTGGATACGTTGTCAGTACTTCGTGTCCATTTATCCTGACAGTCTTGATGTTCACCCAGCAATCCTTAGCACTATAGTTGGAAAGCCATTACTGCGATGTTTAAAGTAATTGTATTGACCGTGCCGGGAATCAAGCCCGCACCGTCTGGCACCCAAGATGGACGCTCTAGTACTACACCATGGAGGCGGGGTTAAAGTATGGTTCGATTTACAATGGCCGTCCATTAAAAAGGGACACTAATTTACAATGGCCGTCCATTAAAAAGGGACACGCATTTACAATGGCCGTCCATTTAAATGGGACACGCATTTACAATGGCCGTCCATTAAAAAGGGACACGCATTTACAATGGCCGTCCATTAAAAAAGGACACGCATTTACAATGGCCGTCCATTAGAAAGGGATACGCATTTACAATGGCCGTCCATTAAAAAGGGACACGCATTTACAATGGCCGTCCATTAAAAAGGGACACGCATTTACAATGGCCGTCCGTTTAAAAGGGACACGCATTTACAATGGCTGTCCATTAAAAAGGGACACACATTTACAATGGCCGTGCATTAAAAAGGGACACGCATTTACAATGGCCGTCCATTTAAAAGGGACACGCATTTACAATGGCAGTCCATTTAAAAGGGACACGCATTTACAAAGATCGTCTATTTAAAAGGGTCACGCATTTAAGGTGACCATCCATTTTAAAGGAAGACGAATTTACAGTGGCCATCCATTTAAAAGGTACACGCATTTACAATGGCCATCCATTAAAAAAGAGGCACGCATTTTGATCATTTATGAGACATTACCCTAATATTTAAGATAGAAAATAGTGACAGTTTATTTTTTTATTTCAATCAATTTGTTTAACTGATAATATTGCCATGGTTACTTAACTTAAGTGGTTTGTACGTTATAAGTGTGCTCAATACCTTTCCGTATTACTTGTGAGAGAAAAGGACAAAGCAATCACATCAAGATGCTCAGGTAAGTCAATACCATAGAAGCTTCGTGAACAACTAATGCTTAGGTGAACTGTCAGCCGTGATATAACTGAAAACCAAATTGATATTGACGTTTATCTGAGATTGATAAATTTCACTGAGCGGACTTTGATTGATTGGGATTAAGGGCCGTTTTCAATAGTCCTCATTCACATCACGGAGGCCAATTCACAATTCCCAGTGTTTCCCGGATTTCCGTCACCAATACGTCACACAATAATTCTCCAAGTTAACTGGGTTCTTCCCTGCATATACCTTCTTATCAAATAGGTGGAAGACAGTATATACATGTACCTTCTTATCTCACAAATGACGTGTGTCACAGTGGATTTTACCTTTTTCCGCTTCCAGTGATTTTCAACAAACAATCTCTGTACTGACAGCATTTCTCGTAAATGAAGCTACCGCGGTTTTACATTACGATAGTAGAGCTCTTTCAACAAACAGCCTTCGTAACGACAGACTTTCTCGTAAATGAAACTACCGCGGTTTTATGTTACGATAGTAGAACTCTTTCAACAAACAGCCTCTGTACTGACAGCCTTCTTGTAAATGAAACTACTGCGGTTTTACGTTACAATAGTAGAGCTCTTTCAACAAACAGCCTCTGTACTGACAACCTTTCTCTTAAATGAAGCTGCCGCGGTTTTACGTTACAATAGTAGACAATCTCATTAAAATCATCTCCTACTAAGGCTACGCATAGGATCTGAGGACGACCGATAGAGGGTAACGTTCAAACGACCTTTCCGACAGCTAATCAGAACCTTGCTTTCACGTTTTTGAAAGTGAAAGTAAAAGTCTATATTTACCAAAAATATCTATATTTAGCATGGGATCCCAATTTTTGCATAGTGATTTACACACGTGTATAGTTCTTATGACGACCGCATCGTGGCTACAAATGCGGAAATGAGGCAAAACATCGATACAGTCTTTCCTTGACCATACAGCATTAAAAAGTTTTCTTTGCTCTGGTTTTAAATGGTCTATTTTAAATTTGCTCAACTTCGTCAATTGACGCCATTTTGAAGGTTAAGTCAAACGTTTGTTGAAACAAGTCCTCTGATTGGTTTAAATAAAAATAGCTTGGTGGATCTAAAAATAGCGATATTGGAAATCCGATAAAACAAGAAGATGAATTCGAATTGATCGCCATCAGATCTTACATTTGGTCAGATCGTGTACTTTAGTCAGATTGCAATAGTAGAGCTCTTTCAACAAACAGCCTCCGTACTGACAGACTTTCACGTAAATGAAACTACCGCGGTTTTACGTTACGATAGTAGAACTCTTTCAACAAACAGCCTCTGTACTGAAAGACTTTCTCTTAAATGAAATTACCGCGGTTTTACGTTACGATAGTAGAACTCTTTCAACAAACAGCCTCTGTACTGACAGACTTTCTCGTAAATGAAACTACCGCGGTTTTATGTTACGATAGTAGAACTCTTTCAAAAAACAGCCTCTGTACTGACAGACTTTCTCGTAAATGAAACTACCGCAGTGTTACGTTATGATAGTAGAACTCTTTCAACAAACAGCCTCTGTACTGACAGCCTTTCTCGTAAATGAAACTATCGCGGTTTTCATACGATAGTAGAACTATTTCAACAAACAGCCTCCGTACTTACAGACTTTCTCGTAAAGGACGCTACTGAAGTTTTACGTTACGATAGTAGAACTCTTTCAACAAACAGCCTCGGTACTGACAGACTTTCTCGTAAATGAAACTATCGCGGTTTTATGTTACGATAGTAGAACTCTTTTAACAAACAGCCTCCGTACTGACAGACTTTCTCGTAAATGAAACTACCGCAGTGTTACGTTACGATAGTAGAACTATTTTAACAAACAGCCTCTGTACTGACAGATTTTCTCTTAAATGAAACTACCTCGGTTTTACGTTACGATAGTAGAACTCTTTCAACAAACAGCCTCCGTACTTACAGACTTTCTCTTAAATGAAACTACCTCGGTTTTACGTTACGATAGTAGAACTCTTTTAACAAACAGCCTCTGTACTGACAGACTTTCTCGTAAATGAAACTACCGCAGTGTTACGTTACGCTAGTAGAACTCTTTCAACAAACAGCCTCTGTACTGACAGAGAACGATAGTAGAACTCTTTCAACAAACAGCCTCTGTACTGACAGACTTTCTCGTAAATGAAGCTACTGCAATTTTACGTTACGATAGTAGAACTACATGTATGTCTGTGCCATTCAAAAGAGTTATCTTAATTCTACATTAAGCATGTTGCTGAAGGTGAGCCAACGTCTGTCAGTCCGGTTGTAGATCGCATGGCCCGCAACACAAATTGTTCAAGCCATTTAGATTAGTTGAAAAACAAGGCAGCTTAAAGTTTGTAAAATAACATAATTTTACACACTCATATATTCTGTAAGTACTTGTCTTTGGTATAAATGATCCGAACATAACTCTTTAGAATAGTGCAGCCCATTTTAGTTCTGATTTGCTTAAACATATAGTCTCCAGGCAGCATCAGAAAAGGAATAAGATTACAAAATCAATCAAACACATTATCTTATTTCAAAACCACCTTAGAGAAAAAGTCCTAACTATTTAGATGTAACACAATCTTATTAACACTTTCAATTGTTTCGATATGGGCGTGTCCAGCTTTTCATTTGGAAGAGTCCATAGCCAATTAAAGGAATACTAAGATTAAATGTTGAGTTGAGCAGCCAAAAGTATAGATCCGAGGCAAATACGACGTGGCGACTAGCCTGGCTCTATACAGATGTCACATCCTTCACTTAAATCGATTCCAATAATCAATGGGTGAACATATAGCTATTACAGTAACAGGTACATATTTGTCATGTCATACAAAAAGAGATACATGTGTATTGATACAAACTAGAAACCGCCTGTTGTGATATGTAAAAGTAATGATCAAGGCTTCCAATGTCTATCTAAACGCACTATACAGATCTACAATATTTACCTCTCCGGGAAGCCATTTTTATGGGCAAATTTACTTTATGTTGAATAGAGAAATATAAAATATAATTAAATTAAACAAATTGCATGTGCAAAAATAATTAAATCGATATAATCAGATCCTACAAGGGCATCAACGATATATGGTTGCCAACTCAAATTCCATGGTGTTTTCCTAACTATAACATTTTTTCAAAATATAATCCATTCCTTAATGCTCATCATATTTGCCTAACAAAATGGCCGACAAGGGAGATAATTATTATAATTGTGGGAACTATGTATTGGTGGAGATAAGATGTAACTTAAGACATCCTGTAAAAGTAATCCTGTTAAGTTCATAAAAACGCCTAATCAGAGCATCACTAGACATATTCCATGTTATTATATTCACTATTCAAATGCTAGAACAACGTGTGTGTATGTGTCCGTTTGTCTGTAAACAATTTAATCGGTTTCTACTTATTGTATCGACCAGTTTGCCAGGTTATTATGGCAGTTGGTAAATATGACGCTGGCAAACTGGAATCAATCTCTTCAATTGTGTCTGACATCACGACTGTGCATTTTCAGAATCATAATTAGAGACGGAAAATCACAGAAAGAACACACAACTGGACCTTTAATGTCCTCGAAGCGTTACTGTTTGGTATTGAATAGAACCTGTCCCTACAACTAGAATCTGTGTTTAGTGTTTGTGTCTAAGAATCTGATTGGTCAGAATCATATGATGTGATACGAAATGGGAACATACTAGATCGTCCTAGTAATCTGGTTGGTCAGAATCATATGATGTGATACGAAATGGGAACATACTAGATCATTTTAGTATTCTGGGTCCAATTCCACCAACTTTACTTACCGCTAAGTAATACTTAAACAGTCAAACTGCGGTTTGTTTCCCTAATATTTTGTAAAACATGAATGACGGAATGTATTTAAGTATATAAATAAGTTGACATAAATACTGACCTTGCTAACTAACAATTCTTTTTCAGAAATTAAATCTATTGATATTTTTATTAAGGAAACAAAAGTGATGAAATGTGGGTGTAGGTATTTTAGTATTACTTAACGCTAAGTTAGGTTGGTGGAATTGGACCCTAGCATATTAACCCTTTCAATGCTGAATGTTTAAAATAGACTTGTCCCGCTTTTGATTTGGACGAGTTCAAAGCCATGTTTAGGAATATCTAGATAGATATATTGATTTATCAAGTCTGCTCACATTAATAGTTAGGCGAAATGGTGTTCATGTTCGACTAGGAAGTTCCGATTCAAGTTTTTGTTTAAACCTATATATCTATACATACTGATGGGATAGACACAATTAAATATTGGTGATCATGGTAGTTTACATTATATTAAAAGTGATCAAATAGTCGTAAAAATTAGCGTAAACTTAGCAAGTCTAAATCTTTCTAGTAATATCTGCCAACGAAGTGATCAAATAGTCGTAAAAATGAGCGTAAACTTTGCAAGTATAAATCCATCTAGTAATATTTGCCTACAAAGTGATCAAATAGTCATAAAAATTAGCGTAAACTTCGTAAGTATAAATCCTTCTTATTTATCTGCCAACAAAGTGATCAAATAGTCGTAAAAATGAGCGTAAACTTTGCAAGTATAAATCCTTCTAGTAATATCTGCCAACGAAGTGATCAAATAGTTTTAAAAATAAGCGTAAACTTCGTAAGTATAAATCCTTCTAGTAATATCTGCCCACAAAGTGATCAAATAGTCGTAAAAATGAGCGTAAACTTCGTAAGTATAAATCCTTCTAGTAATATCTGCCCACAAAGTGATCAAATGAGCGTAAACTTCGCAAGTATGAATCCTTCTAGTAATATCTGCCCACAAGTGATCAAATAGCCGTTAAAATGAGCGTTTACTTCGCAAGTATAAATCCTTCTAGTAATATCTGCCCACAAGTGATCAAATAACCGTAAAAATGAGCGTAAACTTCTCAAGTATAAATCCTTCTAGTAATATCGAAGGGAGATAACAGGTGCGATCTTGTTGGAGAAAATTGACATAGTTCGGTTAGTTGTTTCCTATTAATCATTGCTTAGATTTTACTTTCCATCACTTTCGTCGAACACATACATTTACCCTTAACTTCATATCTTCTTCAACGAACACAACATACAGGTACCCTTTAATTTCTATCTTTTTCATTAAACACATACACTTATATACTACTTTATATATATTTCATTGAACACATACACTTACGTGCTACCCTTTAATTTCTATCTTTTTCATTAAACACATACTCTTATATACTACTTTATATCTTTTTCATTGAACACATACACATGCTACTTTATATATTTTTCATAGAACACAAACACTTACGTTTTATTTTATATCTTTTTTAATGAATACATAAACTTACGTACTATATTATATCTTTTTCAATTGAACACATACACTTACGTACTACTTTTTATCTTTGTTATTGAACACATACACTTACGTACTACTTTATATCATTTTCATTGAACACATACCATTATATTTTACTATCTATCTTTTTCATTGAACACATACACTTACGTACTACTTTATATCGTTTTCATTGAACACATACACTTACGTAATACTTTATATCTTTTACATTGAACACAAACACTTACGTACTACTTTATATATTTTTCATTAAACACATACACTTACGTACTACTTTATATATTTTTCAATGAACACATACCATTATTCAATACTTTCTATCTGTTTTATTGAACACATACACTAATGCACTACATTATATATTTTGTATTGAACACAATACACTTACGTACGTACTTGATATCCTTTTCGTTGAAAAAATATTCTTACGTACTACGTTATATTGTTTTCATTGAAGATCTTTCTTTTTTTTTATCGAAAACATACATTTACCCTTACTTTATATCTTCTTCATCGAACAAAACATATAAGTACCATTTAATTTCTATCTTTTTAATTGAACACATATACTTCCGTAATACTTTATATCTTTTTCATTGAACACATACACTTAGGTACTACTTTATTTTCTTTTTCATTGAACACATACACTTACGGCGTTTATATCTTTTTCATTGAAAACATATACTTACGTATTACTTTATATCTTTTTCATTGAACACATACACTTACGTACTACTTTATATCTTTTTTATTGAACACATACACTTACGTACTACTTTATTTATTTTTCATTGAACACATACACTAACGTACTACTTTATATTTTGTTCATTGAACACATACACTTACGTACTTCTTAATATCTTTTTCATTGAACAAATACCATTATTCTTTACTTTCTATATTCTTCATAGAACGAATTCAATTACATTTTACTTTCCATCTTTTTTATCGAACACAAACAATTACCTTTTACTTTATATATTTGTTATTGAACACATTCATTTACCCTTTACTTTATATATTTTTCATCGATCACAACATACAGGTACCCTTTAAGATCTATCTTTTTCATTGAAAACATACACATACTACTTTATATCTTTTTCATTGAACACATACACTTACGTCCTACTTTATATATTTTTCCTTGAACACATACACTTACGTATTACTTGATATCTTTTTCATTGAACACATACATTTAGGTACTACTTTATATTGTTTTCATTGAACACATACCGTTATTCTTTATGTTCTACCTTTTTCATTGAACACATACACTTACATACTATTTTATATCATTTTCATTGAACACATACACTAACGTACTACTTTATATCGCTTTCATTCAACATATACACTTACGTACTACATTATTCATTTTTCTTTTATACATTTACGTTCTACTTTATATTTTTTAATTAAACACATACACTTACATACACCTATATATCTTTTTCATTGCACATACACTTACTTACTACTTTCTATCTTTTTAATTGAACACATACACTAACAAACTACTTTATTCATTTTTCTTTGAACACATACATTTACGTACTACTTTATAGTTTTTTCATTGAACACATACACTTACGTACTACTTTATAGTTTTTTCCTTGAATACAATACACTTCCAACCACTTTATATCGTTTTCATTGAACACATACACTTACGTACTACTTTATATCTTTGTCATTGAACACATACATTTACGTACTACTTTATATCTTGTTCACTGAATGCATACACTTACGTACTACTTTGAAAAAACAATCATTGAACACAATACATTTCCAACTACTTTATATCGTTTTCATTGAACACATACACTTACGTACTACTTTATATCTTTGTTATTGAACACATACACTTACGTACTACTGTATATTTTGTTCATTTAATACATACACTTACGTACTACTTTATATTTTATCCATTGAACACAATACACTTACAACAACTTTATATAGTTTTCATTGAACACATACACTTACGTACTACTTTATATCTTTGTCATTGAACACACAAACTTACGTACTACTGTATATGTTGTTTATTGAATACATACACTTACGTACTACTTTATATCTTTTTCATTGAACACATACAATTATTCTTTACTTTCTAACTGTTTCATTTAACACATACAATTACGTATTACATTTCATCTATTTCATTGAACACATACCATTACACTTTAAATTCTATCTTTTTCGTCGAACACTTCAATTACCCTTTACTTTCTATCTTCTTCATTAGACATATCTTAATATAGTATGACGCCAAATTACTATTAATATAGTATGACGCCAAATTACTATTAATATAGTATCATGTCAAATTTCTTTTAATATAGTAACACTCAAAATTACTATTAATATAGTATCACGCCAAATTACTATTAATATAGTATGACGCCAAATTACTATTGATATAGTATCACGCCAAATTACTATTAACATAGTATGACGCCAAATTACTATTAATATAGTATCACGCCAAATTACTATTAATATAGTATCACGCCAAATTACTATTAATATAGTATCACGCCAAATTACTATTGATATAGTATCACGCCAAATTACTATTAATATAGTATCACTCCAAATTACTATTAATATAGTTTCACGTCAAATTACTATTGATATAGTATCACGCCAAATTACTATTGATATAGTATCACGCCAAATTACTATTGATATAGTATCACGCCAAATTACTATTAATATAGTATCACGCCAAATTAGTATTACTATATTATAATCTTTTTCGACGAACACATACAATTACACTGTACGTGCTATATACTTCATCGAAAACATACAATTGGCCTTTACGTCCATTCTTCTTCATCAAACACATACAATTAACCTTTAATTTCTATCTGTGTCATCGAACACATACAGTCCTTTCTTCTAAATCGAACACATACAGTCCTTTCTTCTGAATCGAACACATACAATTACACTGTACGTGCTATATACTTCATCAAAAACATACAATTGGCCTTTATGTCCATTCTTCTCCATCAAACACATACAATTAACCTTTAATTCTAGGGGAGGTTAGAGGGAAATGGGTGCATGGAGTTTCCGAGTTTCTGAGCCAAAAGTTTTATTTTGTGAATAGTCTAGTAGATTTTAGTTTTATTGGAGTAAGAGAGAGTCCAATAGTAGAAATAGACTATAGTTTACATGGAATTCCGAGTAAGACAAACACAATGCGTAACATTTCCCTCATATTCCCTTATTTTTTTCCTTTACTGAACACATACATTTACACCTTATTTTTTTCCTTTACTGAACACATACAATTACACCTTATTTCTATCCTTTCACTGAACACATACAATTACACCTTATTTATATCCTTTCACTGAACACGTACAATTATCTCTTTTTTCTATCCTTTCACTGAACACATACAATTATCTCTTATTTCTATCCTTTTCACTGAACATATACAATTACCCTTTGCTTTTCTATCAGTTTCACTGAACACATACATCTATTCGCTTTATGGCTTCTTCATCGATCTCATACAATTACCCTTTGCTTTGTATCCTTTAATCGAACACATACACTCTCATTGTACTTTCTTTCTTCTTCATTGAACAAAACATATAGTTAAACCTTATTTCTATCAGTATCATTGAATACACACATTTACCCTTTACCTTCTTTCTTCTTCATCGAACACATACAATTAATCCTTAATTTCTATCGTTTAAGTCGATCACATACAATAACCCTCACTTTCTATATTTTTAGTCGATCAAATACAATAACCCTTTACGTCCTTTCTTCTTCATCGAACACATACAATTACCCTTTACTTCCTTTCTTCTTCATCGAACACATACAATTACCCTTTACTTTTTATCTTCTTTATTGAACACATTTTCCATTTTTTTCATCGAACACATACAATTACCTTTTACTGTGTATCTTACACATACAACACATCCATATACACTTACCGTTTACTTTGTATCTTCCACATAAAACACATACATATACTCTTACCCTTTACTTTGTTTATTATTCATAGAACATATACACTCACCTTTACGTCCTTTCTTCTTCATCGAAAAAATACCATTACCCGTTACTTCCCTTCTTCTTCATAGAACACATACAATTACCCTTTACTTTCTATCTTCTTCATTAAACACATACAATAACATTTAACTTTTCATATTTTTCATCGCACACATACAATAACCTTTTACTGTGTATCTTCCACATAAAACACACATACATATACTCTTACCATTTACTTTATATATTCGTCAAAGAACATGTACACTTACCCATTACTTTATATATTCATTATAAAACATGTACACTTACCCATTACTTTATATATTCATTATAGAACATATACACTTACCCATTACTTTATATATTCATTATAAAACATATACACTTACCCATTACTTTATATATTCATTATAGAACATATACACTTACCCATTACTTTATATATTCATTATAAAACATATACACTTACCCATTACTTTATATATTCATTATAGAACATATACACTTACCCATTACTTTATATATTCATTATAAAACATATACACTTACCCATTACTTTATATATTCATTATAAAACATGTACACTTACCCATTACTTTATATATTCATTATAAAACATGTACACTTACCCATTACTTTATATATTCATTATAAAACATATACACTTACCGTTTACTTTCTATTTTATTCATCAAACGCATTTCCTTAACGATAAACATCTTAAGGGCTCTATCTACTGTAAAAGAGAAAAACGAATCTGATAACATTATGGAAAATCATATGAAATAATTTTGGAATGGTTAAAGTAATTATAGCCAATGAACACATTTATAAAGAAAATGATGCAAGGCATCGATGTCGTCGGAAACTCAGACTCCATTAATGCATAGCACTTACATTACTGAAGTTGAAGAAACACTAAATAAATGCGATGCATACTAGAACATAAGTGGTCAATTAAACAATTATCATAAATTGCATTTCTTTTGACCACACATGCTGTTCATTAATTATTAATCAAAAGCACTAATGACATTGAGGAATCGTGACATTCATTACTCTAAATATATAAATAGAGTGCTTATTCTAGGATTGTAGTAATTCGAATTACAAGTGTTAGGATTTGTTGTCAAAAAATTAGAAACTTTGTATTTGTTATCAATAAAACCGCAAAATAAACAATTTTGGATTAACATGTAATAAAATTAACCCTTTTCCTGTTAAAGGCAATATTGGAAACCTTTACAGCAGTCTACTTTTAAAGCATTGAGGAAAAGATTAAATTGATGAATACACGAACTTTCTCCTTTTCTCAAAATGATGTTAGCTTTGCATCCTAATTATAAACATAAATTCACAGATGTTAAAATGCATCCTCATATGTTTACAAAGTATACCATTCTTGAAATACCATATCAGCTAACTGATGTGAATACACAGTTACACTGCTTAACGCAAACGTCATCAGCCGAGTTCCCATATGCCGCCGGGTGATTTGGTCATTACAAAGTTAAAACACATTTTTGGAAAGGTTTGCTTGTTTAACGCTACTTGAAACGTTATTCCCCAGTTATATCACGGCATTTCTTAAGTAAGTTACCAGTATTACAGCTTCAGTTATCCGAACACCTACAAGTCAGACATAATGTTAACCCCACTCTCCGAAAAAGGTAGCCATTACCATCTGTACGACCTATCCGGGGATCGAACCCGGAACATTTCGCTTCCGAGGCGGACGCTCTACTTCTACACCACCAACGCGGACGCTCTACTTCATCACTACCGATTGAGTATCAGAAAAAGGGGGACAGTCACATCGGAATAAAGAAATCACGACTATGTGTACTGATTTAACACATTTCTTATTATGCAGCTCATAAAGTCGACACATTAGTAAACACAGACAAGTAAATAATTTAACACGAATGTATTTAAGGAGACGACACATCGGAATAAAGAAATCACGACTATGTGTACTGATTTAACACATTTCTTATTATGCAGTTCATAAAGTCGACCCATTAGTAAACACAGACAAGTAAATAATTTAACACGAATGTATTTAAGGAGACGACACATCGGAATAAAGAAATCACGACTATGTGTACTGATTTAACACCTTTCTTGTCATGCAGTTCATAAAGACGACACATTAGTAAACACAGACAAGTAAATAATTTAACACGAATGTATTTAAGGAGACGACTTTTGAAATCAATTTTGTTTGCAGAAACCTGAGAAATCGCACTTTTGAACAACGTACAAGTAAAGGGTTAACTCAAAGTTGAATTATAAAGATCTACCGTTTAAACATAATTAACCAGTCCTTGATATGCTATTTATAGTCTGTATTTAATACAGTAAATTATATAAACATGACAATAGACAATCTTAACCTTTTCCCACATACAACAAATCTTCAGCAGACGACTATGAAAACATTTAAACATACGCCTTTATACATGACAGTATAAAGACTGAATACAGTTGAACACTTTGTGACGACGAATGGAGAACATTATCATTATGAGCAATTTTTTTTTTTGCAGCGATGTTTTCAAAAGTCGTCTCCAACAAATATGTTAAAATACGTTTGCGGGTTGCTATGAAATAAGGGAAAACGTTCATTTGCCCATGTTTTACCGGCAATGTGATAAGAAATAGGTATGTATTTTCGTACAAAATGCCATTCTACCATACGTATAAATTCCATAACCCTTTCCAACATACAACAAAGCTGCAGCAGACAGCTTTTAAAATATATAGACAAACATATGAAATATTGATTATTGAAAAGAGTTTAAATCATAGCTTGTTTTGAGCATTTTGACCTTTTGTTTTAATGTTTTCAAAAGTCTTCTGCTGCAGAGGTGTCAAAAAGCGTCTGTATAAGGGAAAGGGTTAAATTGATCCGTTTGATTGAACTTAATGTGTGTGCATGTACATTCATCATAATTCTGCTGCAGAGGTGTTAAAAAGCGTCTATATAAGGGAAAGGGTTAAATTGATCCGTTTGATTGAACTTAATGTGTGTGCATGTACATTCATCATAATTCTGCTGCAGAGGTGTTAAAAAGCGTCTGTATAAGGGAAAGGGTTAAATTAATCCGTTTGATTGAACTTATTGTTTATGCATGTACATTCATCATAATTCTGCCGCAGAGGCGTCAAAAAGCGTCTGTATAAGGGAAAGGGTTAAATTAATCCGTTTGATTGAACTTAATGTTTATGCATGTACATTCATCATAATTCTGCTGCAGAGGCGTTAAAAAGTGTCTGTATAAGGGAAAGGGTTAAATTAATCCGTTTGATTGAACTTAATGTTTATGCATGTACATTCATCATAATTCTGCTGCAGAGGCGTCAAAAAGCGTCTGTATAAGGGAAAGGGTTAAATTAATCCGTTTGATTGAACTTAATGTTTATGCATGTACATTCATCATAATTCTGCTGCAGAGGCGTTAAAAAGCGTCTATATAAGGGAAAGTGTTAAATTAATCCGTTTGATTGAACTTAATGTTTATGCATGTACATTCATCATAATTCTGCTGCAGAGGCGTCAAAAAGCGTCTGTATAAGGGAAAGGGTTAAATTAATCCGTTTGATTGAACTTAATGTTTATGCATGTACATTCATCATAATTCTGCTGCAGAGGCGTTAAAAAGCGTCTATATAAGGGAAAGTGTTAAATTAATCCGTTTGATTGAACTTAATGTTTGTGCATGTACATTCATCATAATTCTGCTGCACAGGTGTTAAAAAGCGTCTATATAAGGGAAAGGGTTAAATTGATCCGTTTTATCAAACTTAATGTTTGTGCATGTACATTCATCATAATTCTGCTGCAGAGGCGTTAAAAAGCGTCTATATAAGGGAAAGGGTTAAATTGATCCGTTTTATCAAACTTAATGTTTATGCATGTACATTCATCATAATTCTGCTGCGAGAGATATACTGATTCACTCAATTTATGTTTAAACATGTTGAAAATTTGCCGGTCGATATATCAAGGTTGAACCTTATATTTGGCAACTTTTGAAAATGATAACGTCTCTACACAAACTCTCAATTTAACTCTGTCCTCGCTAGCGGCGGCTGTCTCCAACCGTTGATTTACCTATGCTACGACTTCAGCTTGCATTCAGATTGGAACCAACACATAGAGTGGGCTAATCTGAGATCCACAGGTTTGAAACCCAGATTGATACTATTACAGATAAGATTAGAAAACAACCATTCATCAGAGGAAAATAACTTAGATCTCAAAGACATCAAGTTTTGCTTATCAATTGCATGTGAAGAATGTACACTGTATTTAAGTCTTGCTCACGTACAGTAAGTCTTCGGCGGACGACTATGAAATTATATAAGCAAATAATCTTTGAATTAAAGTATAGTTATTGACATGACTTGAAACATTGTAGCAAAAGAAGACATGTCTCATACGGAAAAATTTCTTCATTTGACATAATGCGTATGAAATCTGCAAAACATGTGTCTATTTGCGGTTAAGGGTTAACGTATGTATCGTATATCATTCTTTAAATAAAGGTATACTTATTGACAAGAGTTGAAAACATTGTAGCAAATGGGGAAATGACACATTGTCAGCACTATGTGTTAAAAAGCTACAGAAGCGTAAAAATATATATACATGTGGGAAAGGGTTAACGTATGTATCGTATGTCATTCTTTAAATAAAGGTATATATACTTATTGACAGGAATTGAAATCAATGCAGCAAATGACCCAGTGTCAGTATTTTGTGTTCTAAAGCTGCAGAAGTGTCAAAATATATAGACATGTGGGAAAGCGTTAACGTATGTATCGTATATCATTCTTTAAATAAAGGTATATATACTTATTGACAAGAGTTGAAAACATTGTACCAAAGGGATAAATAACCTAGTTTCAGCACTATGTGTTCAAAAGCTGCAGAAGCGTCAACATATATATACATGTGGGAAAGGGTTAACGTATGTATCGTATATCATTCTTTAAATAAAGGTATATATACTTATTGACAAGAGTTGAAAACATTGTAGTAAAGGGATAAATAACCTAGTTTCAGCACTATTTGTTCAAAAGCTGCAGAAGCGTCAAAATATATATACATGTGGGAAAGGGTTAACGTATGTATCGTATATTATTCTTTAAATAAAGGAATACTTATTGACAAGAGTTGAAAACATTGTAGCAAAGGGATAAATGACTCAATGTCAGCACTTTGTGTTCAAAAGCTGCAGAAGCATCAAAATATATCTACATGTGGGACAGGATTAACGTATGTATCGTATATCAATTTTTTACTCTGGTCTTCTATTCGCAACGTTCTTAACTGTTAGTTGTGGACATTGAATATTCAATCTAAAAGATTAGTTTCCAATAGACATGGACCTTTGAGTGGTACATTACTCTCTGTTAATAGAGAAATCGTTTATGAAGGGTAATTTGTGCCTGAATCTAAAAATAATTTAAATGTGGATCAGATACTGCAACGTACAACCGAAGAATGTCTATTGATCAAAGCGGCGAAGGGTTTAAGAATTTCATACAATGACAATATTAAACAGCGCAATGTATCCCTTTCCATCTGCTGCAGACCACTTGTGAAAACAATTTGAACAATAAGACATTTCTCATTATGAGCACGTTCTTTTTTGCCTAAAAATATCAAGACCTATTCAATAAATATACTTTTATGTATACATATTTACCATATCTTTTCTAGATCATTTTCAAAGTCATCTCCTTCATATTTTGAATATGTGGGAAAGGGTTAACTGAACGAACATTGCACATGCGCATGACGAGGGTACTCTCAACGATAGATATTTGGAACAATCGTTTACAAACCAGATTGGATAACTATGAATACCGATTAGAATAGTAGCTACAAAGCTGAATCAACATGTAACGAAACCAACAAAGTAAGAGTTTATAATTTTCGTACTATCTTCTATCAATACATATCGCACCGTTTACATTGGATAGTTAATTTAGCTGCAATATGTCTCAATATTTTTTTTTTCATTTTTCTTTATTTACTTCCGTGTTTAGATAGCAACCAGTCTAAACACAAAATGAAATGCCATATTGTTTTGTTACTGAATTAAAGTATTCTTTAGTTATAGCGTCCATTGTGGTTTTTAGCCGTTTTCAACAATTGTTCAGTTATATCACTGGGACCAGTTTACCAACCCATGTGTTTCCTGTCTTTAGTACACCAGCACTCCACCTAACAGTATTTCCAAGCAACTGGCTGCTCTTGCGAAAAGTGTAGATACACATCAGTCGGCTTATCTGCTCAACATGATCTGGCTATGCACAGTCGGTCAAAAAGTCGTAGAAGAAACATTCATGAAGCATTATCCATTTGGATAGTTAGAGACAGGTGTTGTTCCACATGTATTATAGTTACGTTACGTGTGTTTTCCTGGAACACCTGATAAGTATGCATTATCTTAAATGTTTATTTGATTTTCGTACCTAAATAATTAATTATTACACACTATTGCATGATGGTTTACCGAACGCTAGATATATTGAACACTATATTTATGTTTGCATTCGATTTCTTTTCGATATTCAAAAACAAATTATGATTAGTCTGGGAGTATTAATTTCACAAAAAGTTTACGAGTAAACCGTAAAGGGTTTTTATAATCATCAATATGAAGGTCATATTTTTCAAACACCCATTGAACAGCAAATCTATTATTTCCAACGTGCAGATTATTTGAAATATCTAGAGAAGAAGACTTCTCAAGACAAAAATGACTCAAGGGAGAATTGATTTCTAATTTAGCCGAAACGTTTTCAACTTTATTCAATAAATAAACGTTCATTTATAGAGATTGTCCATAGCATTGTCACTATGTTCTCAGTGTCGCCTGCTGTAGATTGATTGTATAAGGGGTTGGGTTAAGGATAATCCGATAACCTTTAAAGTTTTCTTCATGTTTGTCTGATTGTTTTCATCTTAGAAAAAGGTTTGGTAGTTTAAATTACAATAAAGAGTTTGAAAACATTTGTGGAAAAAGATATCGCTCGTTTTGTTAAAGTTTTCCTCTTTGCTTTTTGTTTTAAGGTCGTCTGCTGCACTGAATCGCAGTGTTATAAAGAAATCACGTGTACTTATTAAATACATTCCGAAATAACCGATTCATGAAGTCGTCTGCTTAGAAAACATCGAAAGTAAACAATAAAAACATCAAAAAGGGAAGACGACTTATGATACAGAGTTTAAAACAGTGTAAAAACTTGACAAATTGCTCGTTTAAGCAATTAACTATTATGTTTTTAATTTAAATATATGTTTATAAAGTAGTCATTTGCAGAATCTTTTCAGATGTAGTTAAATTACTGTACCTATCTTATATAAGACTATTTCAGAGATATTCGATTCTAGTTGTTCTGATGTAGTTTGTTTTTATTTATGTATTAGTCATATTAGCTAATAGCAAAGTCATAATTAAGCAACAGCATGATAAAAGGTACAAGTTGGCATTTCTGAACAGTGTAGACTCAGATCATTGTGTCCACCTGCTCAGTTTTATCAAAAGTACGATTGTTTAAACAGTATAAACCTTTCCTCGCTATGATATCCATAGTCTGTTTTGACAAAATAAAAGCTATTATATTAACATGAACATTAAAGACAATTTTACCACATCCAATACAGACACATTGAAAACATCTGGGCATGAACAAAACCTTTATAAATCAAAGCATAAATATTGAACACTCTGTGGCATCATTGAATATACTTGAAAACATTGTAAGTCTGACGAAATTCCTCGTTTGAGCAATGTATTACTTGTATCGGTTCTTTTACTGAAATTCTTCTTTTGCAGAGGTGTCAGAATTCTTTTGTATGAAGGAAATGGTAAATTAATCGGCTAAAACATCAATACCTTCATTAGCCTTTCCAACTGACAGACGTTTTTTAACGCATATACAGCAAACGAATTTTGACAACAATGTGGCAAAAAACATTGTTCATAATAAAGAACATTTTCCCTTTTTGTTACATAGCTTTCAACTCTATTCAATAATAATTCATATATTTTGGATTTATTAGAGATTTCCATACAAAGTCGTCGGCTACAAATGTGGTACATGTGGGAATGATTTAATAAATATCACAGAAATTCTATTGTTCTGATTGATTGACCCTTTGAGGATTCAATACGAATCTCTTCATCTTATTGTTCTGATTGATTGACTATTTGAGGATTTAATATGAATCTCTACATTTTGATGTTCTGATTGATTGACTATTTGAGGATTCAATACGAAT
Source organism: Serripes groenlandicus (assembly GCA_031761405.1). Classification (NCBI taxonomy): domain Eukaryota; kingdom Metazoa; phylum Mollusca; class Bivalvia; order Cardiida; family Cardiidae; genus Serripes; species Serripes groenlandicus. The sequence continues at coordinate 5,422,365 of JASEVX010000014.1, forward strand.
ATCTTCATCTTATTGTTCTGATTTATTGACTATTTGAGGATTCAATACGAATCTCTACATTTTATTGTTCTGATTGATTGACTATTTGAGGATTCAATACGAATCTCTTCATCTTATTGTTCTGATTGATTGACTATTTGAGGATTCAATACGAATCTTTACATTTTATTGTTTTGATTGATTTACACATTGAGGATTCAATACGAATCTCTACATCTTATGGTTCTGATTGATTGACTATTTGAGGATTCAATACGAATCTCTACATCTTATTGTTCTGATGTATTGACACATTGAGGATTCAATACGAATCCCTACATCTTATGGTTCTGATTGAATGACATATTGAGGATTCAATACGAATCTCTACATCTTATGGTTCTGATTGGTTGACACATTGAGGATTCAATACGAATCTCTACATTTTATTGTTCTGATTAATTTACACAATGAGGATTCAATACGAATCCCTACATCAAATTTCTTGTGGGACATGTTTAATGTAGACATAGAGTATTTTGAAGTAGGAAATATCGCTTTAAAATCTTTTTCGAATCGCATGAACAAAAACAGGTATTTCGCGAGACTAAAGCGGCCATTTCACCAAGGATTGTTTTGGTCCCGATAGTACGCGATCCTTTTTTCGGTCGATCGGCCGCATTTTTGCGAAAATAGTCGGGACATGCGAGCACTGTCGAGCACTACCCTATACCTTCGGGGGAAGATCTGGCGCGATCGCCTCAGTCCTCCGAGGGTCGGGTACCGAAAAAGTGATCGGCCCGATCAAAGACCATCGGCTCGTGGTCGTCTTAGTCGCCGAGGGTCCCCTAAAGGTCCCCTTGTCTAGCCCGCCCTCTGGAGCTTTCGTATATAGCCTCTGCGAAAAGCGGGTCTCTACCGGGCCTTTGCCGTGTACCTGCGGGTACTTGCGTGTACTTTCGCATACTTGCGCCCCGGAAACGTGTCGATCGCGCAAGGAACGTCCGTGATTAGTCCCCCCGCCATGGTCCATTGGTCGGGACTCAATCGGTTCAAAAAAGGGGACGATTGGAGGCGATTCAGTACGACAATCAGGCCGATCAAAAAAAAAAAGGTTTATCGGGGACAATCTGGTCCAGATCGGACCGATTGAAAACAACAATCTTTGGTGAAATGCAGCCTATAAGGTCGAGAAATATGCCGATTCTCGACACTACGAGTAGCTAAATACAAAACCCCGTACACTACTGCAACATCGTTTTGTCTTTAAGATTATACATTCTTAAACAAGTGAAGATAAAGAACAGACGATTTATACCAATTTAAATGTTTTCAATAATGAAATAACACTGTTTACACGTGTAATAAGACTTAATGAAGTGTAGATGACGTCACACTACCGCATCTAAAAGGATTGTCAGGATTATCGTTTTAATTTTAAAATATTCATTTCTGACAGGTCACAAAACAGGAAATAAGAAATTTACTTTTGTTATTTTGCGAACGACGTCTACGCGCAGTCTACTACGGATATTTGCGTTCATTAATCGCATCAGTTCGACAAGCCAATTTACTAAAGCACTGATTATATTTGCTGGCAATTGAATCATCATTTCAAACTCAAATAGCATGTGTAACCTTTTTTTAATGAATATATTATACATTTTTGTATATGTATAACTCTATCAATACAAATAATAGGATGCAGTGGGATTGTAAATAATAACAAATAGTTATTACATAAAGCTTTCTTTTCACTCAATGTTTTCAAATAATACCTGCTATTGGAGACGTGGAAAGTCGGCTAAGTCGCGGCAAGGGTAAACTATTTTATAACTCGGTATAACCCTTTCCAAAATATATCAACTCTTCAACAGTCGACTTTGACAACATAGAGGAGTGAATATACCAATTTCTATAACTTAAAGTATTTTAATTGAATAGAGTTAACAACATTGTGGCAAAGAGGAAAATTGACGACTGTGAGAATATAATTACTCCATAATCAATGACTGCAATGTTTTTAAAAGTCGTCTGCTGAAAACGCGTCGACCATGTCTGCGTGTGGGAAACGGTTAACAATTATTGTGTCTATTATTTCAATCGATTGTTTTTATGACAATAGACACAGGTCGATTAGTTAAACCCTTCCGTTGGACTGAAACCAATATTTAAACTGTATATACTGATTGAAGAGAGAAAACAATTATATATATTTCCACAAAACATCGCCTTTGGAAAAGATTCGATCCCGGAATGCCCGATTTACATTCTGTTTGTGGACTATTTATCAAAAATACTGTTGTGTGTGTCTGTCCGTACAAATGTGACAAGAGTACTACATATAAGGAAAACTCTAATATCAAATATACCATTGACAGTGTTATTATTTAAGATATGGTGCCTTGGTCCTTAATAACTCTTATGTATATTGTATACCTATTTACTGAATTTTGGAATACAATTTACATTTAGGTATCGTATCTGATATTAGGCGATCGAAAGTTTAAATGTTCACCTGAGACTAAACATTCGTGAGAACACTGAGGTGTGATGGTAAACAAGTACCTCCTCAATAAATATGTCAATAAGTATAATTATTTAAAACTGAAGGAAATTAAATCGACAATAAACAAACTCACAATGTTTGTCTTAGCTTGCCAGCGATGAATGTCGACAACCGCTGATATCTTATAACAAGAGTTCAGATTGCATCCTGATCCTGACCATTACAAAATGTTTGGGCTGATCTGAGAACTAAACTGTTTGTTATTCAGATTGATTTTACTTTTGCAAGAAATGGGCAGGAAAAAAATCCACTGTATTGTTACTATGACTTCTATGCCGTAGTGCATTGTAGATTTATGTTCTATGTCAACTCTAACTGGGATATAATAAAACACAGATACTAACCCTTGTAACTACATACATTGACTATAGTGTTACTATAACTTCGATGCCGTAGTGCAGTGTACGTTCAAGTTGTTTGTCAACTTTAACCCTGATATAACAAAACACAGATAATCCCTTTTAAATACTTACATTTGCTGTATTGTAAATACTTACATTTGCTGTATTGTAAATACTTACATTTGCTGTATTGTTACTATGACTTCTATGCCGTAGTACAGTGTACGTTTAAGTTTTATGTCAATTTTAACCGAGATATAATACACATACAGGTAATAAACCTTGTTAATACATATTTTTACTGTATTGTTACTATGACTTCTATGCCGTAGTTCATCGTACGTTTAAGTTGTTTGTCAACTCTAAACGGGATATAATAAACATACAGGTAATAACCCTTGTTAATACATACATTTCAGGAAACGTAGTAACGAATTCACACATAACCAGCATGGCATCTAGATCCCAATCTTTCTATAAAGGGTCTGACGAAATACCCAACAATGACTGTGACGTATGTTTGTCAAGCGGTCAAACATTAGAGGCTATATCCTACTGTACCATATGCTGTGAGAACCTGTGTCAGTCATGTGATAAGGCACACAGGGGGTCTAAGGCATCTAGAGAGCACACACTTCTGACAGGGAATAACGTTCCATCTGGATCCACGAGGACTAAACCAACGTTACAGTTTATGTTCTGTGATACACACAGAACAACGTTACTTGATATATACTGTACCACTCACGACGAGGTCATTTGTTCTGCTTGTAAACTTACCGGTCATACAACTTGCGATACAGGCGATGTCACTAAGCACAGTGCTCGATTAAAATATGTTGAAGAGGAGCTGAAGAAAGTCGCTAAAAGTCTGAGGGACTTATCATCTAAATATGACGACTTTAGAAAGAACAAACTCATTGCTAAATCAGACGTGAAAACTCAGATAAAGAAATGTTTTAGCGGCATGCATCAATTACGCAGGGATATGGACAATAAACTGGATCAACTTGAAAATGAAATGTCTTCCGAAATCCGAAACATTGATGAGAAGATGAATAAAGAGATAGACGGTCACGTGACTTTAGTCGATGGCATTTTACGTCAAATCAGGGATTTAGAGAAATCTTTGTCTGAATGTCAGAAAACGCGGGAAAATGACGTCATGTTTGTCGGAATGAAAAAAGTGTCGTCACAAGCAAGTGAATGTGGACATATCATTGACAATGTCCAGAAAGACATTTTCCCAATAGACATTCGTTTTCAACCCAATGATGTTCTAACTGACATGATCCAACAATTACAATCACTCGGGACTGTTGCTAACAACCAACCTGTTTATACCGGTCAGAACCGGACCTCTATACTGAACATTTCTGTTAAGGACAAACAGCAGATAAATGTGAAAACAGAAACAATCCAAGGATGTACATTCATGTCTGACGGACATATTGTACTCGCATGTGTCAATGACGGTCTAAAACTGTTTGATAAAAACTTCCAGTTTAAATCCCAGTCAGCTATTCCGGCAGGAGACGTGTCTGCTATCAACGACACTGACGTCATAGTTACACAAACTAAACAACTCCAGCGTGTAAGAGTATTCCCTGATATGGTGGTGAAAAAAACATTGAAGATGGATAGACAAGGTTATGGTGTGGATGTTTATGGTGACGAGATCTACGTTACCTGTCATGATAATCCCGGTAATGGTGAAGTACAAGTACTAAACATGGCTGGTAAACTACAGAGAAGGTTGGGATTGAATAACGGTGAATACATGTTTACACGTCCTAGCCGTTTAAAATTAAACAGGACTGGGAGTAAGGTGTTTGTCTCTGATAAGGACACTAACATTGTAACATGTTTAAACAATCATGGTCACGTGATATACCAGTACTCTGACAGAGAATTGAAGTTTCCACTCGGAATGTATGTGGATGGAGAAGATAACCTATTAGTGTGTGGAGTGACGTCTCACAATGTACATGTAGTCCGACCTGGTGGTGGTAAGGAGATGATTATGTTGTCAGAGAAAGACGGGATAAACTCCCCAGTGTGTATATCGTACAGACAGAGTGATGGTTGTCTAGTGGTTGGTTCATGTAGGCTTAGTTCAGATACGACGGATGACACTGATAAGCTGATTATATTCAGGACTAGATAAACTCGTGCGTACCAGACAAACTATTGCCGTAAAGATTGGTACACAGAAAGTAAAATGGTCTCACTATTTACAGTTTCTTCCTTTTCCACAATGTTTATAATGTACTTAATGCTAAAGTCATCGAGAACGTCATCATGAAGGAACAGAATAGTACAAACAATCTTGTTTTGGTATGTACAGTATGTACATGTATTATTGCTATATAAACAGACAAATTAAAAATAGTGAACACCTTTTCCATATAAGTTTTCAAAACTACTGCACTCAAAAAGTATTTGTCAACTCGCATATTATCTAATAATGAATTAATATATACTGGCCTTCATAAACTGTGGGAACCAGATAGCTAATGCTGTAAACGACTTTTATGACACATAAGTGATATCGATTAATTTTTCCTTCATACGATATTCACAAATGATCCCATCTCGAAAAGTTCTAGACAAATCCGGGTGTTTACATTAAACAGTAGAAGTAGAAGTGTATTAAGTCCCTACACAAATCTGGATATTTACATTAAACAGTAGAAGTAGGTGTGTAAAAGCAGTTTCTATCTTTCCCATGTTGTTTTAAAAAAGTGGCGTGTGTAAATGAAGAAATGTCTGCACATCTATTTAACCTGCTTATCAGAAACGTCTGCTGAAACAGCACATTTATAAACAGTGCAGATCTAGATCATACCGTGTGGATGAACAAGCTGATCTGCATCTACATTAACCACACGTTTGTTGGGGTTGGGGTAAAGTTTCCTGGAGCGCGGTTCTTGTACGCCCACCTATTGTACAAGCCCCCGTGATCTTACTGACATGTTTTTAAAAATGGCGTTAAATTGCAATAAATCATTAGTGTACAAGCCTCATAGATTTACATGAAACGGCGTTAAATTCCAATAAATATTTAGTGTACAGCCTCATAGATTTAACTGAAACGACGTTAAATTCCAATAAATCATTAGTGTACAAGCCACCGTGATATTACTGAAACATCGTTGAAAACGTCGTTAAATTCCAGTAAATCATTAGTGTACAAGCCACCGTGATATTACTGAAACATCGTCGAACGATGTTAAATTCCAATAAATCATTAGTGTAAAAGCCGCCGTGAGATTACTGAAACATTGTTGAAAACGTCGTTAAATTCCATTAAATCATTAGTGTATAAGCAGATCTGATATAACTGAAATGTCGTTGAAAACGGTGTTTAATTATGATTAATCATTAGTGTACAAGCCGCTGTAATATTACTGAAATGTCGTTGAAAACAGTGTTTAATTATGATTAATCATTAGTGTACCAGCCGCTGTAATATAACTAAAATTCCGTTGACAACGGTGTTATACCAATCAATCATTAGTTTACAAGCTTGTATATAACTGTTTTATTTACGGCGAAAACTTACTTGTTTCCCGTGAAACATAACTATTTCGAGACACAAAAGAAAGTGCCTTTTGATGGAATGGCTAGTTACTAAAATGAGCTCTTTCCTCCCTTTTCAAATTGTATTGATAAATATCACACGCCAGAAACGCATTCTGAGATTTACTTATTCTGTATATCATTTCGTCATTGTTCAAACGCGAATGCTTAAGATAACCTAGTCTGGTTTAACAGCCGGTAAATATATGTACATATGTGTGTAAAATGGTAGAAAGAAAGTCTTCATTATTGACAGTTTCTTCCTTTCCCACAATGTTTTAAATGTACCTTAGTAACGTCAACTCATTCGAGAACGTCATTATGAAGGAAAGGAACAATACAAGCAATGTTATGAATTATTGTGTACATACATGTAGTATGGCTATATAACCAGAAACGTCAAAATAATTAATACCTTTTCCAAATATGTTTTCTAAATAACTACGCCCCGTCAACAGTGTATGTCAACTTTCATTCTATTGGTATGTATATTTAGACTAAAAATACAAGTGATCGGTATCTAAATAACCCGTCAACAGTGCATGTCAACTATCATACTATTAGTATTTATATTTAGACTAAAAATACAAATGATCTTTATCATCATCTCGAGGAACGGTTGTGACAAGTACCGACTATACAAGTATGCAGTCTGAAAATAATTGCTCTTTTAAAAAACTAAATTATGTCGATATTTGTGGTATATATCTAAACACATAGAAAACGAGCGTATTTAAAAAATACATATATTTTTCAATATAATTTTCTAGAAATATCAAAATAGAAATTTTGAGTTGACCACAGACTTCACAAAATTGGTTCCAGCAGTGATATGTTTAACTGTTTTATTAAGATGCTTAAGCCGTGTCCCGTGAGAAAACCAACATTATGGCCTCTGCGTAATATATCGACCCTGATCAGCTTGCGCAGTCCGCGCAGACTGATCCAGGCCGACACATTCCGTCTCAGGGGGATAGAGGTATTGAGTAATGATTCCTGAAACATAAAATCCACAGGAGGCGAAAAGTGTTTCTCCAGGTAAGCCTGCGCGGCATGCTTAGGCGTATCCTGGTCGATATTTTACGCTGAGTCCACAATGTTGGTTTTCTTGCGGGACGGCTCACTTGTTTACATGATGTATTCGAGATTTTTTATCTTTGTATCTAGCACTTACAGACTTGTTGTTTTAATTGTGTATATAAATGTAGATTCGTTGATCTCTTTGTTCCTTTTACCCTTATATGAAATGACATCCGTTCGTAAGAACAAGTAAGCAGTTTAGTGTATGCATGTTATCTCATATGTCTGGCGAGTTGCAGTAATGACCTCGATTATGGCTTGGAAGCCTGCAAAGACATGAAGTGCCACAACTCTCAAATCCAGTTGAGTTTGATAAAGGACATTCTTCGTTACTCGCTGCGTGTTCTAAATTGCCATAAGCATGTCCAGTCGTCATTTGCTGAAAACTGCGACCTCGGTTCAAAACCTTATTTTCACGTTTTATGAAAAGGACCGTTGATCGAATAATAATTGACTCAATCTGAGCCAATTTTCTTTGAAATCGATGGAAAAATAAATGAATTATTCGCTTGCCAAGTCTTTATTATAACTGAATACTAAACCCCCAATAAATCAAAATCTTAAGGTAGGGACCCAGGACTGTTTTATCCCAAAATTCAGACAAGGCTTAAATTTCTCCCTTGAAACGAGGCAAACATGTCGCCGTCAGCGCGGCCGTTCGTAGCGCGACTGCCTTATAGCTAATTAGGCCCCGGCGCAAATTTCCCACCAGCCATACGCACAGTGCTGCCTCGAAACGAGGCGACTACTTCAACGTTACGCTGGTTTTAACGGCGGGACTGCCTTATAGCAAAGTAGGCCCCAGCCCACGTTTCCTTAGCTAGACGCAGAGTACTGCCTCTAGACGAGGCGAGCAATTCGCCGTAACCGCGGGTAAACGGCGGGACTGCCTTATAGCAAAGTAGGCCCCAGCCCACCTTTCCTAAGCTAGACGCAGAGTGCTGCCTCGAGACGAGGCGAGCACTTCGCCGTAACCGCGGGTAAACGGCGGGACTGCCTTAGAGCAAAGTAGGCCCCAGCCCACGCTTCCTTAGCTAGACGCAGAGTGCTGCCTCGAGACGAGGCGAGCACTTCGCCGTAACCGCGGGTAAACGGCGTGACTGCCTTATAGCAAAGTAGGCCCCAGCCCACGTTTCCTAAGCTAGACGCAGAGTGCTGCCTCGAGACGAGGCGAGCACTTCGCCGTAACCGCGGGTAAACGGCGAGACTGCCTTATAGCAAAGTAGGTCCCAGCCCACGTTTCCTTAGCTAGACGCAGAGTGCTGCCTCGAGACGAGGCGAGCAATTCGCCGTAACCGCGGGTAAACGGCGGGACTGCCTTATAGCAAAGTAGGCCCCAACCCACCTTTCCTTAGCTAGACGCATAGTGCTGCCTCGAGACGAGGCGAGCACTTCGCCGTAACCGCGGGTAAACGGCGGGACTGCCTTATAGCAATGTAAGCCCCAGCCCACGTTTCCTTAGCTAGACGCTGAGTGCTGCCTCGAGACGAGGCGAGCACTTCGCCGTAACCGCGGGTAAACGGCGGGACTGCCTTATAGCAAAGTAGGCCCCAGCCCACGTTTCCTTAGCTAGACGCAGAGTGCTGTCTCGAGACGAGGCGAGCACTTCGCCGTAACCGCGGGTAAACGGCGGGACTGCCTTATAGCAAAGTAGGCCCCAGCCCACGTTTCCTTAGCTAGACGCAGAGTGCTGCCTCGAGACGAGGCGAGCACTTCGCCGTAACCGCGGGTAAACGGCGGGACTGCCTTATAGCAAAGTAGGCCCCAGCCCACGTTTCCTTAGCTAGACGCAGAGTGCTGCCTCGAGACGAGGCGAGCAATTCGCGGTAACCGCGGGTAAACGGCGGGACTGTCTTATAGCAAAGTAGGCCCCAGCCCACGTTTCCTTAGCTAGACGCAGAGTGCTGCCTCGAGACGAGGCGGGCACTTCGCCGTAACCGCGGGTTAACGGCGGGACTACCTTATAGCAAAGTAGGCCCCAGCCCACGTTTCCTTAGCTAGACGCAGAGTGCTACCTCGAGACGAGGCGAGCACTTCGCCGTAACCGCGGGTAAACGGCGGGACTGCCTTATAGCAAAGTTGGCCCCAGCCCTAGTTTCCTTAGCTAGACGCAGATTGCTGACTCGAGACGAGGCGAGCACTTCGCCGTAAACACGGGTAACCGGCGGGACTGCCTTATAGCAAAGTAGGCCCCAGCCTACGTTTCCTTAGCTAGACGCAGAGTGCTGCGTCGAGACGAGGTGGGCACATCGCCGTAACCGCGGTTAAACGGCGGGACTGCCTTATAGCAAAATAGGCCCAAGCCCACGTTTCCTTAGCTAGACGAAGAGTGCTGCCTCGAGACGAGGCGAGCACTTCGCCGTAACCGCGGGTAAACGGCGGGACTGTCTTATAGCAAAGTAGGCCCCCAGCCCACGTTTCCTTAGCTAGACGAAGAGTGCTGCCTCGAGACGAGGCGAGCACTTCGCCGTAACCGCGGGTAAACGGCGGGACTGCCTTATAGCAAAGTAGGCCCCAGCCCACGTTTCCTTAGCTAGACGCAGAGTGCTGCCTCGAGACGAGGCGAGCACTTCGCCGTAACCGCGGGTGAACGGCGGGACTGCCTTATAGCAAAGTAGGCCCCAGCCCACGTTTCCTTAGCTAGACGCAGAGTGCTGCCTCGAGACGAGGCGAGCACTTCGCCGTAACCGCGGGTAAACGGCGGGACTGCCTTATAGCAAAGTAGGCCCCAGCCCACGTTTCCTTAGCTAGACGCAGAGTGCTGCCTCGAGACGAGGCGAGCACTTCGCCGTAACCGCGGGTAAACGGCGGGACTGCCTTATAGCAAAGTAGGCCCCATCCCACGTTTCCTTAGCTAGACGCAGAGTGCTGCCTCGAGACGAGGCGAGCACTTCGCCGTAACCGCGGGTAAACGGCGGGACTGCCTTATAGCAAAGTAGGCCCCAGCCCACGTTTCCTTAGCTAGACGCAGAGTGCTGCCTCGAGACGAGGCGAGCACTTCGCCGTAACCGCGGGTAAACGGCGGGACTGCCTTATAGCAAAGTAGGCCCCAGCCCACGTTTCCTTAGCTAGACGCAGAGTGCTGCCTCGAGAGACGAGGCGAGCACTTCGCCGTAACCGCGGGTAAACGGCGGGAGTAGTAATGACTCTCTTAAGCCCATTTTCCCCCGAGCCATACGCAGAGCGCTGCTTAGAACACTTCGCCGTAAGAGAGGGACCCAGGACTGTGTTATCCCAAAGTTCGGACAAGGCTTAAATGACCCCGGAAATGCACCAATTGCTGCCTTGAAAACATTGAAACAAGGCGAGCACTTCGTCGTCAGCGCGGTATTTAACGACGGGACAGCCTTATAGCAAATTATGCACCAGCGCATATTTCCCCCAGCCATACGCAGGGAGAGCTGCGTTGAAACAGGACGATCACTTCGCCGTCAGCGCGGGTTAAATGGCGGGACTGACTTACAGCAAATAAGGCTCCAGAGCACATTTCCCCCGAAACGAGGCGAGCACTTCGTCGTAACCGCGGGACAACGGCGAGAGTAACACCGACTCTCTTCTGGTACTCATATGAACCCGATTAATTGGCGCCGGTTTCACGAAAAACAAGTGAAGTAAATCATAAGTATTAGGCAAGGCATATTTCCTATCCTAGTACTTGGTTGTTTTGCCAGGGATTATGAATATATATATAAGTATATAACTGAATGTATGTTGAAAATGACGTAAAACCGCAAAAATATGCGCTAACCGTGAAACAGAGTGTTTGATCCGTTTTCACAACGAAAAACTGGCTTTAATTGGTATAATGTCATTACCCTTTCCCACATATAACTATCTGCAGTAACTAACTTTATAATCATTTTATCAAACACTTTTATAGTGAGGGTATACTTAATCAACAGAGTTGAACACATTGTGACAAAAGGAGAAATTGCTCGTTATGAACATTTTCTCCTATCGTCACATTGTTTTCAAATATTGTGGATAAGGGTTAACACCGCTTTCAACAGTATTTTAATATCCTAGGTGAATAACAGTTCTGCTATTCTTTATTTTAACATCGGTCGTCTACATCAGACTTCTGTTATCCACGCTTTCAACAGTATTTAAATATCCTAGGTGTAAAACAGTTCTGCTATTCTGTATTCTAACATCGGTCGTATACATCAGACTTCTGTTATCCCCGCTTTCAACAGTATTTAAATATCCTAGGTGAATAACAGTTCTGCTATTCTTTATTCTAACATCGGTCGTATACACCAGACTTCTGTAATCCCCGCTTTCAACAGTATTTAAATATCCTAGGTGAATAACAGTTCTGCTATTCTTTATTCTAACATCGGTCGTATACATCAGACTTCTGTTATCCCCGCTTTCAACAGTATTTAAATATCCTAGGTGAATAACAGTTATGCTATTCTTTATTCTAACATCGGTCGTATACATCAGACTTCTGTTATCCCCGCTTTCAACAGTATTTAAATATCCTAGTTGAATAACCGTTCTACTATTCTTTATTCTAACATTGGTCGTATACATCAGACTTCTGTTATCCCCGCTTTCAACAGTATTTAAATATCCTAGGTGAATAACAGTTCTGCTATTCTTTATTCTAACATCGGTCGTCTACATCAGACTTCTGTTATCCCCGCTTTCAACAGTATTTAAATATCCTAGGTGTATGACAGTTCTGCTATTCATCATTCTAACATCTGTCGTTTACATCAGACTTCTGTTATCCACGCTTACAACAGTTATTAAATATCCTAGGTGAATAACAGTTCTGCTATTCTTTATTCTAACATCGGTCGTATACATCAGACTTCTGTTATTCCCGCTTTCAACAGTATTTAAATATCCTAGGTGTATGACAGTTCTGCTATTCATCATTCTAACATCTGTCGTATACATCGGACTTCTGTTATCCCCGCTTACAACAGTTATTAAATATCCTAGGTGAATAACAGTTCTGCTATACTTTATTCTAACATCGGTCGTATACATCAGACTTCTGTTATCCCCGCTTTCAACAGTTATTAAATATCCTAGGTGAATAACAGTTCTGCTATGCTGTATTCTAACATCGGTCGTATACATCAGACTTGTGTTATCCCCGCTTTCAACAGTATTTAAATATCCTAAGTGTATAACAGTTCTGCTATTCTTTATTCTAACATCGGTCGTATACATCAGACTTCTGTTATCCCCGCTTTCTACAGTGTTTAAATATCCTAGGTGAATAACAGTTCTGCTATTCATCATTTTAACATCGGTCGTATACATCAGACTTCTGTTATCCCCGCTTTCTACAGTATTTAAATATCCTAGGTGAATAACAGTTATGCTATTCTTTATTCTAACATCGGTCGTATACATCAGACTTCTGTTATCCCTGCTTACAACAGTATTTATATATCCTAGGTGAATAACAGTTCTGCTATTCTTTATTCTAACATCGGTCGTATACATCAGACTTCTGTTATCCCCGCTTTCAACAGTATTTAAATATCCTAGGTGAATAACTGTTCTACTATTCTTTATTCTAACATTGGTCGTATACATCAGACTTCTGTTATCCCCGCTTTCAACAGTATTTAAATATCCTAGGTGAATAACAGTTCTGCTATTCTTTATTCTAACATCGGTCGTATACATCAGACTTCTGTTATCCCTGCTTTCAACAGTATTTCAATATCCTAGGTGAATAACAGTTCTGCTATTCTTTATTCTAACATCGGTCGTATACATCAGACTTCTGTTATCTCCGCTTTCAACAGTATTTAAATATCCTAGGTGTATACCAGTTCTGCTATTCTTTATTCTAACATCGGTCGTCTACATCAGACTTCTGTTATCCCTGCTTTCAACAGTATTTAAATATCCTAGGTGAATAACAGTTCTGCTATTCTTTATTCTAACATCGGTCGTATACATCAGACTTCTGTTATCTCCGCTTTCAACAGTATTTAAATATCCTAGGTGTATACCAGTTCTGCTATTCTTTATTCTAACATCGGTCGTATACATCAGACTTCTGTTATCCCCGCTTTCAACAGTTTTTAAATATCCTAGGTGAATAACAGTTATGCTATTCTTTATTCTAACATCGGTCGTATACATCAGACTTCTGTTATCCCCGCTTTCAACAGTATTTAAATATCCTAGGTGAATAACCGTTCTACTATTCTTTATTCTAACATTGGTCGTATACATCAGACTTCTGTTATCCCCGCTTTCAACAGTATTTAAATATCCTAGGTGAATAACAGTTCTGCTATTCTTTATTCTAACATCGGTCGTATACATCATACTTCTGTTATCCCTGCTTTCAACAGTATTTCAATATCCTAGGTGAATAACAGTTCTGCTATTCTTTATTCTAACATCGATCGTATACATCAGACTTCTGTTATCTCCGCTTTCAACAGTATTTAAATATCCTAGGTGTATACCAGTTCTGCTATTCTTTATTATAACATCGGTCGTCTACATCAGACTTCTGTTATCCCCGCTTTTAACAGTTTTTAAATATCCTAGGTGTATACCAGTTCTGTTATTCTTTATTCTAACATCGGTCGTCTACATCAGACTTCTGTTATACCCGCTTTCAACAGTATTTGAATATCCTAGGTGATAACAGTTCTGCTATTCTTTATTCTAACATCGGTCGTCTACATCAGACTTTTGTTATCCCCGCTTTCAACAGTTATTAAATATCCTAGGTGAATAACAGTTCTGCTATTCTTTATTCTAACATCGGTCGTATACATCAGACTTCTGTTATCCCCGCTTTCTACAGTATTTAAATATCCTAGGTGAATAACAGTTCTGCTATTCTTTATTCTAACATATGTCGTATACATCAGACTTCTGTTATCCCCGCTTTCAACAGTATTTAAATATCCTTGGTGAATAACAGTTCTGCTATTCCTTATTCTAACTTCGGTCGTATACATCACACTTCTGTTATCCCAGCTTTCAAAAGTATTTCATTATCCTAGGTGAATAATAGTTCTGCTATTCTTTATTCTAACATCGGTCGTATACATCAGACTTCTGTCATCACCGCTTTCAACAGTATTTAAATATCCTAGGTGAATAACCGTTCTGCTATTCTTTAATCTAACATCGGTTGTATACATCAGACCTCTGTTATCCCCGCTTTCAACAGTATGTTAATATCCTAGGTGAATAACCGTTCTGCTATTCTTTATTCTAACATCGGTCGTATACATCAGACTTCTGTTATCCTCGCAACACTAAGAAACAAAGGGGGAAGTCATTACTTTCATGTTTAAATTCGTTTGTATGACCCTACCAGGGATAGCACCTTGGTTCCCCGGGACAAACGCTCTGTCTTAAAACTAAACCACCAAGTCAGTGTTATTTGCGCTCACTATGATAATGTTGTATAGACACGTACAAGAGATAACTTTAGGTTTAATCTATTTCGGCAGGCTGAAGTTATTTCCCTTGGATTGTATATGTTATTAGGTGGCAGGGGACCCCTAAATTTGCAACATTTCAGCAGGTCCGCACCGATAAATGTTATTTGAGAAATTCTCAGAGACAACATCCATCATAATGTTAAAACTATATCTCAATATATGGCATATAACAGTATTTCAAAATCAGGTAACATTTTAGCAACTCAACAGTACTGATTTTTTTCCCAGACCCTGTGTATTCTAGCCCACCTACCCAAAATACGGGCTAAAATGACACTATTTCGGCATATTTTCTAATCATGTCCTTACTTTCTGGAAACATGCAGGAGAAAATTGAAGCACACGTACTTAATAATCAAGCAATGCATAACCAGGAAATGTATACAAAATACCATGTCATCAGTATTCTTCTAGTAGAAAATCTTATTTGAAATACCTGAATTTTCATTCCACAACAGCTTCGGAAATTATGTTGAGAATGACCTCCCCTTGAAAAGCTATTCAACATGATATGAGCTAGCATATACACATTTTCGTATTTTCTCCACATTTTGTATGCATCAATTGATAGATGTCAATAAAGAAATCAATGCCAAATGTTGTTATATAGTTAAAAAATCAATTCATTTTCAAACACTCCAAATATATGAAATATCGACAGGGGCCAAATACGAATGTGTCCCCTGCCACCTTAAAGTTTTTATTTTCAGCTTAACTATAACTAGTGCATCTGTGATTTTATAATTTAATGTATTTTACACACAATAAAGAAAAAAAAAGAAAGAAAACTGTGTTTCTTTTAGCAATATGACCCTTTTCTAAAAGTAACCCAATACAAGGGAAATAATCCAAATATAGCCAAAATGCATGAAAATATCCAGCATGTAAAACCCTAGTTTTCTTATGAATGCAATGCATGTTGTCAATATTTATAACCATATTAGACCTAAATATGCTTTAATTTCTTCAATTTACTTAGGAAACCAGATTTGAAACCTTAGAAATTATCAATATCATAAATTTGCTTAAAGTTTATATCATTTAAGTACTTATCTTAGAAGTTTAAGCATTAATAGAAACTGGTCTCAACAACTACTGTATGACATAATAACAGTAAAAATCCCATTGTTATCTCAATTCAAAATATATCCCAGAAATGGAACTACAGCAAAATACCTGTCACAAGCATCACTCTTTTCAGTCTGTAGATGTAAGGGAGGTAAACCCCAAAGCCTTACTCACACAAACTAGCTGTATCCAAATAGTTTTAATTGCAAACACAAATACCCAGACACCTGAAATATGACCCTACATCCCTGATAAGAATCCATTTCATGATAAAACATGCAGTCCAACCCATTGTTTTCTAGAATTAGTATTGCTTACAACTAGTGAACATGAGAGATATTAAAAGGAATTATAAACACAGCTACAGGCTTAATAAAAAGAGGAAATATACATATTTTAAAAAGGGAAATACCTATGCTTTGAAAAGGTGGAGTAGTTTTAGTGACACTTGTGCTGAATCTGACAGTATTCCTGGACCTTCTGATGAATATTCACATATACCGACTGAGGCTGAGGATGTAACTTCTTCACTAAGGAGACTTCACACATCAGTTGCACAAGACGTACTTCATGCTAGTGGTTTAAAGTCTGGACCAACTGTACCATTTCAGCTGAGACCATCAACATCAACTGTAGAGAATACAAATTTTTCATCAAAAGTCAGTGACAGTACATCAGTCAGAAATGAAAATGCCATTGTCAATCTGCAAATGCTTGAAAATGCATTTAATAGCCTTAACGGACATAACTGTGACAACGCAATTCTGAAACTGAGTGTGTTTGACCGGAAAGGCCTTTGCATAACACTACAATTGAAATGCCAGAATTGCAACTTTGTTTCGCATGAACTGCCACTGTTTCATAGTGTTAAGAAACAGGGACAAACCACAGGGATCCTGAACAACTGCCTTGTTCTGCCAGTCCTCGGTTCAAAATTGGGGATAAGTGACGTTCAGCTTATGCTAGCCTGCTTAAATATTCAAGCACCAGACAAGCGAGGACTGCAAAGAAAGTTCAACTCCCTCACAGATGAAGTTGAAAAAATTAATACGCTCCAGTTAGAGAAGAATCAGAACTATGTCAAACAAGTTGAGAATCTTGCAGGAAGAACAGATGGAACTCACTTGGAATATGATGTGTCCTACACCAGTCGGCCACAGGCAGGCGGTATAACTGCCACTCAGTGTTTTGCACCTACAGTGGAAAAAACAACTTTAAAACAGTTGCCGGTAGACATTCAAATTGGAAACAAGTTGTGTCCTTTAAAATTGTGTAACCATTTGAGTAGAAAATGTAAGAAGAATTACAGTAGTGATCACACCATAAATGAGGCTGAAACCTCATTCCTTAAAGCAACCATTAAAAATATAGAGAGCAAAAACATTCTCAATGTACAGTCCATTACAACTGATGGCAGCCAATCACTCGCAAAAGCCATGCGGACTCTTAACAGCAACCGCCAGAAGCATATAAATCACTACAAATGCTTCATCCACAACATGCGCAACTTCCACAAACATCTCAGGGCAGCCAATATCAAAGCCCCTCCAGGAAAGAACAGAAAGGAGTATACAAGAATTCTTGCTTCCAGACTGCGAGATAGGATACGTATGGAACTAAGCCGCTTGAGGGTCACCGCCAAATCCAGGGACCATTATCACAGCCGTGCGGAAAACGCCATAACAAACGTACTGGACTGTTTCCACGGAAACCATTCTAATTGCAGAAAGGTGTCAGCAGTATGCATTTCTCACCTTAAAACTTACAAAATGACATATCTACCATATGGCCAGTACATGAAACTGTCAACGAAAGACAGAGAAATAATTTCTAAAGTCATTTCACAATACTGTGGTGCGAAACAGCTGAAAGAGACTGAAAATTTATTCAACACAAACAAGTGTGAAAATTTACACTCAAGACTGTTTTCAATTGCACCAAAAAGTACGGTATGGAGCAGAAATTTCCCGGGCCTGTGTCATGCTGCTTCGCTTGGCGCAAGCATAGGCAGAGGGATATCTCTGCTTCTTATCGCACAACATGTTGGCTTAGAAGTAGGTGTGAATGATCCAATTTACAAATATGCTAAAAACTGTGAGAAAATCTCAATGTACCATGCAAACCGAAAACGATCCTTTCAATACAAAAGTACGAGATACTCGAAACGACGTCGAATTGCAAATAGAGAACTTTTCAAACAATCTCTATACAAATCAACAACTGTTGCAAGTGCAGATCACTCTTATGGTATTAATTTAGGGTAATAATTATACAGTTGGCATTTTTGAACAGTGTAGGCAAAGATCAGCATGTACATCCGCACATGCTGATCTCAGTCTACACTGTTCACGCAAAGTGTTGAATTTCAGAAAAGGAAAACGAACGGAAGCAAAAATGTAGCGTAACAGTTTGAAGAGAACCAGAACTATACCGAACAGTGTTATCATACCTTACAGTAGGCACCTAGCAAATGCATAATGGCCGCAACATTCGCTTTCATCTTTACACCTCAACCGGCTATTATTTACACGCTGTGGCTCGTATGAAAGGTGATTAAGGGACAGACATAACCTATTATGGCAAATATGGGACACATGCATCCGTGGAGTAAGCCCATGTGAATTTGACAGAAAGAATACCATTCGGTGTACTTTCACTTTGATACGTTTACCCCGAAACTGTATTCGGAGTAAACCGTATCCATCTGAGGTGCACAGACCTGTCCAAATTTTGCAGTTTTCCACGAACTTAGTTCGTTTATTGATAGCAGAGCTTAAGAAGCCTCTTTCTTCATTTGTAATATCATAAGTTTTGAAAATTGCAGCCATTATACTTGAAATAAGAGAAAGAAACAAAATATTGATGTATTTCACGATAATTAAGCATAAACATAACCGACTTTTAACACAATGGATCCATTAAATGAATATTTTGATAAATGTTTGTGGAAAATGTTGTAAATAAGTTTGTTGTATACCAAAACATTGTTATTTTATGAAAAAAAAACCAATGAAGTATGAATTACTCTTTACCGTAATTTTCAGCTTTTTTATTATATTACTACCTCCCTTGCCTATTTGTGTATATCAGGTGCAAATTCAATGCACAGGTAGCTCAGTTTGTACATGTTGTTTGCCATATAAATAAAGAAACATGTTAAAACATGAAAAGTTTATCTTCCAGGCATTTCAAAGTTGAGAATTTTCCCCTTAAGGTGGCAGGGGACCCCTAAATTTGCAACATTTCAGCAGGTCCGCACCGATAAATGTTATTTGAGAAATTCTCAGAGACAACATCCATCATAATGTTAAAACTATATCTCAATATATGGCATATAACAGTATTTCAAAATCAGGTAACATTTTAGCAACTCAACAGTACTGATTTTTTTCCCAGACCCTGTGTATTCTAGCCCACCTACCCAAAATACGGGCTAAAATGACACTATTTCGGCATATTTTCTAATCATGTCCTTACTTTCTGGAAACATGCAGGAGAAAATTGAAGCACACGTACTTAATAATCAAGCAATGCATAACCAGGAAATGTATACAAAATACCATGTCATCAGTATTCTTCTAGTAGAAAATCTTATTTGAAATACCTGAATTTTCATTCCACAACAGCTTCGGAAATTATGTTGAGAATGACCTCCCCTTGAAAAGCTATTCAACATGATATGAGCTAGCATATACACATTTTCGTATTTTCTCCACATTTTGTATGCATCAATTGATAGATGTCAATAAAGAAATCAATGCCAAATGTTGTTATATAGTTAAAAAATCAATTCATTTTCAAACACTCCAAATATATGAAATATCGACAGGGGCCAAATACGAATGTGTCCCCTGCCACCTTAAAGTTTTTATTTTCAGCTTAACTATAACTAGTGCATCTGTGATTTTATAATTTAATGTATTTTACACACAATAAAGAAAAAAAAAGAAAGAAAACTGTGTTTCTTTTAGCAATATGACCCTTTTCTAAAAGTAACCCAATACAAGGGAAATAATCCAAATATAGCCAAAATGCATGAAAATATCCAGCATGTAAAACCCTAGTTTTCTTATGAATGCAATGCATGTTGTCAATATTTATAACCATATTAGACCTAAATATGCTTTAATTTCTTCAATTTACTTAGGAAACCAGATTTGAAACCTTAGAAATTATCAATATCATAAATTTGCTTAAAGTTTATATCATTTAAGTACTTATCTTAGAAGTTTAAGCATTAATAGAAACTGGTCTCAACAACTACTGTATGACATAATAACAGTAAAAATCCCATTGTTATCTCAATTCAAAATATATCCCAGAAATGGAACTACAGCAAAATACCTGTCACAAGCATCACTCTTTTCAGTCTGTAGATGTAAGGGAGGTAAACCCCAAAGCCTTACTCACACAAACTAGCTGTATCCAAATAGTTTTAATTGCAAACACAAATACCCAGACACCTGAAATATGACCCTACATCCCTGATAAGAATCCATTTCATGATAAAACATGCAGTCCAACCCATTGTTTTCTAGAATTAGTATTGCTTACAACTAGTGAACATGAGAGATATTAAAAGGAATTATAAACACAGCTACAGGCTTAATAAAAAGAGGAAATATACATATTTTAAAAAGGGAAATACCTATGCTTTGAAAAGGTGGAGTAGTTTTAGTGACACTTGTGCTGAATCTGACAGTATTCCTGGACCTTCTGATGAATATTCACATATACCGACTGAGGCTGAGGATGTAACTTCTTCACTAAGGAGACTTCACACATCAGTTGCACAAGACGTACTTCATGCTAGTGGTTTAAAGTCTGGACCAACTGTACCATTTCAGCTGAGACCATCAACATCAACTGTAGAGAATACAAATTTTTCATCAAAAGTCAGTGACAGTACATCAGTCAGAAATGAAAATGCCATTGTCAATCTGCAAATGCTTGAAAATGCATTTAATAGCCTTAACGGACATAACTGTGACAACGCAATTCTGAAACTGAGTGTGTTTGACCGGAAAGGCCTTTGCATAACACTACAATTGAAATGCCAGAATTGCAACTTTGTTTCGCATGAACTGCCACTGTTTCATAGTGTTAAGAAACAGGGACAAACCACAGGGATCCTGAACAACTGCCTTGTTCTGCCAGTCCTCGGTTCAAAATTGGGGATAAGTGACGTTCAGCTTATGCTAGCCTGCTTAAATATTCAAGCACCAGACAAGCGAGGACTGCAAAGAAAGTTCAACTCCCTCACAGATGAAGTTGAAAAAATTAATACGCTCCAGTTAGAGAAGAATCAGAACTATGTCAAACAAGTTGAGAATCTTGCAGGAAGAACAGATGGAACTCACTTGGAATATGATGTGTCCTACACCAGTCGGCCACAGGCAGGCGGTATAACTGCCACTCAGTGTTTTGCACCTACAGTGGAAAAAACAACTTTAAAACAGTTGCCGGTAGACATTCAAATTGGAAACAAGTTGTGTCCTTTAAAATTGTGTAACCATTTGAGTAGAAAATGTAAGAAGAATTACAGTAGTGATCACACCATAAATGAGGCTGAAACCTCATTCCTTAAAGCAACCATTAAAAATATAGAGAGCAAAAACATTCTCAATGTACAGTCCATTACAACTGATGGCAGCCAATCACTCGCAAAAGCCATGCGGACTCTTAACAGCAACCGCCAGAAGCATATAAATCACTACAAATGCTTCATCCACAACATGCGCAACTTCCACAAACATCTCAGGGCAGCCAATATCAAAGCCCCTCCAGGAAAGAACAGAAAGGAGTATACAAGAATTCTTGCTTCCAGACTGCGAGATAGGATACGTATGGAACTAAGCCGCTTGAGGGTCACCGCCAAATCCAGGGACCATTATCACAGCCGTGCGGAAAACGCCATAACAAACGTACTGGACTGTTTCCACGGAAACCATTCTAATTGCAGAAAGGTGTCAGCAGTATGCATTTCTCACCTTAAAACTTACAAAATGACATATCTACCATATGGCCAGTACATGAAACTGTCAACGAAAGACAGAGAAATAATTTCTAAAGTCATTTCACAATACTGTGGTGCGAAACAGCTGAAAGAGACTGAAAATTTATTCAACACAAACAAGTGTGAAAATTTACACTCAAGACTGTTTTCAATTGCACCAAAAAGTACGGTATGGAGCAGAAATTTCCCGGGCCTGTGTCATGCTGCTTCGCTTGGCGCAAGCATAGGCAGAGGGATATCTCTGCTTCTTATCGCACAACATGTTGGCTTAGAAGTAGGTGTGAATGATCCAATTTACAAATATGCTAAAAACTGTGAGAAAATCTCAATGTACCATGCAAACCGAAAACGATCCTTTCAATACAAAAGTACGAGATACTCGAAACGACGTCGAATTGCAAATAGAGAACTTTTCAAACAATCTCTATACAAATCAACAACTGTTGCAAGTGCAGATCACTCTTATGGTATTAATTTAGGGTAATAATTATACAGTTGGCATTTTTGAACAGTGTAGGCAAAGATCAGCATGTACATCCGCACATGCTGATCTCAGTCTACACTGTTCACGCAAAGTGTTGAATTTCAGAAAAGGAAAACGAACGGAAGCAAAAATGTAGCGTAACAGTTTGAAGAGAACCAGAACTATACCGAACAGTGTTATCATACCTTACAGTAGGCACCTAGCAAATGCATAATGGCCGCAACATTCGCTTTCATCTTTACACCTCAACCGGCTATTATTTACACGCTGTGGCTCGTATGAAAGGTGATTAAGGGACAGACATAACCTATTATGGCAAATATGGGACACATGCATCCGTGGAGTAAGCCCATGTGAATTTGACAGAAAGAATACCATTCGGTGTACTTTCACTTTGATACGTTTACCCCGAAACTGTATTCGGAGTAAACCGTATCCATCTGAGGTGCACAGACCTGTCCAAATTTTGCAGTTTTCCACGAACTTAGTTCGTTTATTGATAGCAGAGCTTAAGAAGCCTCTTTCTTCATTTGTAATATCATAAGTTTTGAAAATTGCAGCCATTATACTTGAAATAAGAGAAAGAAACAAAATATTGATGTATTTCACGATAATTAAGCATAAACATAACCGACTTTTAACACAATGGATCCATTAAATGAATATTTTGATAAATGTTTGTGGAAAATGTTGTAAATAAGTTTGTTGTATACCAAAACATTGTTATTTTATGAAAAAAAAACCAATGAAGTATGAATTACTCTTTACCGTAATTTTCAGCTTTTTTATTATATTACTACCTCCCTTGCCTATTTGTGTATATCAGGTGCAAATTCAATGCACAGGTAGCTCAGTTTGTACATGTTGTTTGCCATATAAATAAAGAAACATGTTAAAACATGAAAAGTTTATCTTCCAGGCATTTCAAAGTTGAGAATTTTCCCCTTAAGGTGGCAGGGGACCCCTAAATTTGCAACATTTCAGCAGGTCCGCACCGATAAATGTTATTTGAGAAATTCTCAGAGACAACATCCATCATAATGTTAAAACTATATCTCAATATATGGCATATAACAGTATTTCAAAATCAGGTA
Organism: Serripes groenlandicus; assembly: GCA_031761405.1. Classification (NCBI taxonomy): domain Eukaryota; kingdom Metazoa; phylum Mollusca; class Bivalvia; order Cardiida; family Cardiidae; genus Serripes; species Serripes groenlandicus. Next base: position 5,446,026 of record JASEVX010000014.1, read on the forward strand.
ACATTTTAGCAACTCAACAGTACTGATTTTTTTCCCAGACCCTGTGTATTCTAGCCCACCTACCCAAAATACGGGCTAAAATGACACTATTTCGGCATATTTTCTAATCATGTCCTTACTTTCTGGAAACATGCAGGAGAAAATTGAAGCACACGTACTTAATAATCAAGCAATGCATAACCAGGAAATGTATACAAAATACCATGTCATCAGTATTCTTCTAGTAGAAAATCTTATTTGAAATACCTGAATTTTCATTCCACAACAGCTTCGGAAATTATGTTGAGAATGACCTCCCCTTGAAAAGCTATTCAACATGATATGAGCTAGCATATACACATTTTCGTATTTTCTCCACATTTTGTATGCATCAATTGATAGATGTCAATAAAGAAATCAATGCCAAATGTTGTTATATAGTTAAAAAATCAATTCATTTTCAAACACTCCAAATATATGAAATATCGACAGGGGCCAAATACGAATGTGTCCCCTGCCACCTTAAAGTTTTTATTTTCAGCTTAACTATAACTAGTGCATCTGTGATTTTATAATTTAATGTATTTTACACACAATAAAGAAAAAAAAAGAAAGAAAACTGTGTTTCTTTTAGCAATATGACCCTTTTCTAAAAGTAACCCAATACAAGGGAAATAATCCAAATATAGCCAAAATGCATGAAAATATCCAGCATGTAAAACCCTAGTTTTCTTATGAATGCAATGCATGTTGTCAATATTTATAACCATATTAGACCTAAATATGCTTTAATTTCTTCAATTTACTTAGGAAACCAGATTTGAAACCTTAGAAATTATCAATATCATAAATTTGCTTAAAGTTTATATCATTTAAGTACTTATCTTAGAAGTTTAAGCATTAATAGAAACTGGTCTCAACAACTACTGTATGACATATTAACAGTAAAAATCCCATTGTTATCTCAATTCAAAATATATCCCAGAAATGGAACTACAGCAAAATACCTGTCACAAGCATCACTCTTTTCAGTCTGTAGATGTAAGGGAGGTAAACCCCAAAGCCTTACTCACACAAACTAGCTGTATCCAAATAGTTTTAATTGCAAACACAAATACCCAGACACCTGAAATATGACCCTACATCCCTGATAAGAATCCATTTCATGATAAAACATGCAGTCCAACCCATTGTTTTCTAGAATTAGTATTGCTTACAACTAGTGAACATGAGAGATATTAAAAGGAATTATAAACACAGCTACAGGCTTAATAAAAAGAGGAAATATACATATTTTAAAAAGGGAAATACCTATGCTTTGAAAAGGTGGAGTAGTTTTAGTGACACTTGTGCTGAATCTGACAGTATTCCTGGACCTTCTGATGAATATTCACATATACCGACTGAGGCTGAGGATGTAACTTCTTCACTAAGGAGACTTCACACATCAGTTGCACAAGACGTACTTCATGCTAGTGGTTTAAAGTCTGGACCAACTGTACCATTTCAGCTGAGACCATCAACATCAACTGTAGAGAATACAAATTTTTCATCAAAAGTCAGTGACAGTACATCAGTCAGAAATGAAAATGCCATTGTCAATCTGCAAATGCTTGAAAATGCATTTAATAGCCTTAACGGACATAACTGTGACAACGCAATTCTGAAACTGAGTGTGTTTGACCGGAAAGGCCTTTGCATAACACTACAATTGAAATGCCAGAATTGCAACTTTGTTTCGCATGAACTGCCACTGTTTCATAGTGTTAAGAAACAGGGACAAACCACAGGGATCCTGAACAACTGCCTTGTTCTGCCAGTCCTCGGTTCAAAATTGGGGATAAGTGACGTTCAGCTTATGCTAGCCTGCTTAAATATTCAAGCACCAGACAAGCGAGGACTGCAAAGAAAGTTCAACTCCCTCACAGATGAAGTTGAAAAAATTAATACGCTCCAGTTAGAGAAGAATCAGAACTATGTCAAACAAGTTGAGAATCTTGCAGGAAGAACAGATGGAACTCACTTGGAATATGATGTGTCCTACACCAGTCGGCCACAGGCAGGCGGTATAACTGCCACTCAGTGTTTTGCACCTACAGTGGAAAAAACAACTTTAAAACAGTTGCCGGTAGACATTCAAATTGGAAACAAGTTGTGTCCTTTAAAATTGTGTAACCATTTGAGTAGAAAATGTAAGAAGAATTACAGTAGTGATCACACCATAAATGAGGCTGAAACCTCATTCCTTAAAGCAACCATTAAAAATATAGAGAGCAAAAACATTCTCAATGTACAGTCCATTACAACTGATGGCAGCCAATCACTCGCAAAAGCCATGCGGACTCTTAACAGCAACCGCCAGAAGCATATAAATCACTACAAATGCTTCATCCACAACATGCGCAACTTCCACAAACATCTCAGGGCAGCCAATATCAAAGCCCCTCCAGGAAAGAACAGAAAGGAGTATACAAGAATTCTTGCTTCCAGACTGCGAGATAGGATACGTATGGAACTAAGCCGCTTGAGGGTCACCGCCAAATCCAGGGACCATTATCACAGCCGTGCGGAAAACGCCATAACAAACGTACTGGACTGTTTCCACGGAAACCATTCTAATTGCAGAAAGGTGTCAGCAGTATGCATTTCTCACCTTAAAACTTACAAAATGACATATCTACCATATGGCCAGTACATGAAACTGTCAACGAAAGACAGAGAAATAATTTCTAAAGTCATTTCACAATACTGTGGTGCGAAACAGCTGAAAGAGACTGAAAATTTATTCAACACAAACAAGTGTGAAAATTTACACTCAAGACTGTTTTCAATTGCACCAAAAAGTACGGTATGGAGCAGAAATTTCCCGGGCCTGTGTCATGCTGCTTCGCTTGGCGCAAGCATAGGCAGAGGGATATCTCTGCTTCTTATCGCACAACATGTTGGCTTAGAAGTAGGTGTGAATGATCCAATTTACAAATATGCTAAAAACTGTGAGAAAATCTCAATGTACCATGCAAACCGAAAACGATCCTTTCAATACAAAAGTACGAGATACTCGAAACGACGTCGAATTGCAAATAGAGAACTTTTCAAACAATCTCTATACAAATCAACAACTGTTGCAAGTGCAGATCACTCTTATGGTATTAATTTAGGGTAATAATTATACAGTTGGCATTTTTGAACAGTGTAGGCAAAGATCAGCATGTACATCCGCACATGCTGATCTCAGTCTACACTGTTCACGCAAAGTGTTGAATTTCAGAAAAGGAAAACGAACGGAAGCAAAAATGTAGCGTAACAGTTTGAAGAGAACCAGAACTATACCGAACAGTGTTATCATACCTTACAGTAGGCACCTAGCAAATGCATAATGGCCGCAACATTCGCTTTCATCTTTACACCTCAACCGGCTATTATTTACACGCTGTGGCTCGTATGAAAGGTGATTAAGGGACAGACATAACCTATTATGGCAAATATGGGACACATGCATCCGTGGAGTAAGCCCATGTGAATTTGACAGAAAGAATACCATTCGGTGTACTTTCACTTTGATACGTTTACCCCGAAACTGTATTCGGAGTAAACCGTATCCATCTGAGGTGCACAGACCTGTCCAAATTTTGCAGTTTTCCACGAACTTAGTTCGTTTATTGATAGCAGAGCTTAAGAAGCCTCTTTCTTCATTTGTAATATCATAAGTTTTGAAAATTGCAGCCATTATACTTGAAATAAGAGAAAGAAACAAAATATTGATGTATTTCACGATAATTAAGCATAAACATAACCGACTTTTAACACAATGGATCCATTAAATGAATATTTTGATAAATGTTTGTGGAAAATGTTGTAAATAAGTTTGTTGTATACCAAAACATTGTTATTTTATGAAAAAAAAACCAATGAAGTATGAATTACTCTTTACCGTAATTTTCAGCTTTTTTATTATATTACTACCTCCCTTGCCTATTTGTGTATATCAGGTGCAAATTCAATGCACAGGTAGCTCAGTTTGTACATGTTGTTTGCCATATAAATAAAGAAACATGTTAAAACATGAAAAGTTTATCTTCCAGGCATTTCAAAGTTGAGAATTTTCCCCTTAAGGTGGCAGGGGACCCCTAAATTTGCAACATTTCAGCAGGTCCGCACCGATAAATGTTATTTGAGAAATTCTCAGAGACAACATCCATCATAATGTTAAAACTATATCTCAATATATGGCATATAACAGTATTTCAAAATCAGGTAACATTTTAGCAACTCAACAGTACTGATTTTTTTCCCAGACCCTGTGTATTCTAGCCCACCTACCCAAAATACGGGCTAAAATGACACTATTTCGGCATATTTTCTAATCATGTCCTTACTTTCTGGAAACATGCAGGAGAAAATTGAAGCACACGTACTTAATAATCAAGCAATGCATAACCAGGAAATGTATACAAAATACCATGTCATCAGTATTCTTCTAGTAGAAAATCTTATTTGAAATACCTGAATTTTCATTCCACAACAGCTTCGGAAATTATGTTGAGAATGACCTCCCCTTGAAAAGCTATTCAACATGATATGAGCTAGCATATACACATTTTCGTATTTTCTCCACATTTTGTATGCATCAATTGATAGATGTCAATAAAGAAATCAATGCCAAATGTTGTTATATAGTTAAAAAATCAATTCATTTTCAAACACTCCAAATATATGAAATATCGACAGGGGCCAAATACGAATGTGTCCCCTGCCACCTTATGTCTTCTTCATATTAAGGTCATTTTCGTCGTTTGAGAGCATCGAATTAGACAACAATTGATTTCCCTTGTTAAGTCTAGCCCCGATAGGTGGCACTGTATGAGTGCACGAGATGCGTATGCGCACAGTGTGCTAGTATATCATTCAGTGTTGGGTAGTTGAGCGACTCGGACGTGCTTTTTCTTTTTCGGACATTGTCTGTTAAACATGTGGTCACGGGAGTACCGTGCTAGCGAGGATAAGCACAGCGATATACAGGCTTTAGTAAGGACATTTTGAGGACAAATGCAATAAATTCACTCTTTAAAGGCGGAGTGAAATAGTGATTGTTTTTTGTTAGGTCGAGAGTAAAACGTTTAAAGACTGAACAGGTCTTTAAATCGCAGTATGAAGGAACATGGCTGGTACAAGTTACCAGACTCACCAGCGCATCAGCAGAGTTTCGTTCCTGTCAGTCATACATAAAGGCCCATTAGAAACGCCGAACCTTGTTTTGGGAAGAAAACACGCATTTTAGACGAAACTGTCCCTATAAAAGTCGCGAGCTTCAACAAGACCAAAATCCAGGAAAAGAACGTAATTGTTTGGGTAAGGCGGAAGAGAGTCTTAAAATAAACTGAGCCCCAGTAGCTAAGTGGGTAGCGGCGCCAGCTGTCAATCCTGATGTTGTCAGTTTAAACCCGAGCTCGGCCATAATAAAGAAGATGAGTATTTTATTTTTAGATGTTTTTATGATATGAATAGGTTTACACATGAATATTTCGATTGTGAGCGAGGTCAGAAGGAATAGAATATATTGTGAAAATGAGTTCAGGAAACGTTGGAGACCTTAAAGTATTTTTAGCCGCTACCATGGTTACCTGTGAAAAGTGGCAAGATTTGTTGGTCGAATCATATCGATGAATATTGTTTTAGGCGCTGTTTCACAGATTATGACGAGAAGTATAAATATAGATATAGCCCGAACGAAGTCTTGGAATTATTGTATTAGATTGTCTGTGAAAAATAAGGATCAGCTAGCATTTTGGGAAACCTAAGGATGAAAACGGAAAAGAGAGAGAGATGAATGGGGCATATATCAAGATATCATTAGCATTTGAAATCGGAGATGGGGCTCGTTAGACATTGATTGCGTCAGAGTACGAAGCTAGTTTGCCTCATTTCTACTTTAGATTATGGTGTAATGGGACGTTAGGAGTAGATGCATTAACTTATGACTGGAGTAAAGAATGTGGACGTCTTGTATATCCAGAGTTATAGGGAAGATGAAAGTTTCCTGTGCGAGGGGAGTGCGAGTAGTCCCGGAATGGAAATCGGCTGCTTTTTGGCCATTGTTATGTTCTTTCGATGGAGAATTATCCTCATTTATTCAAGATTTTATATCATTGCCTACTTTAAAAGAATTATATACAAAAAGTAAAAATGGAGAGGGCATTTTTGGTGCTGACAACTTGAAATTCAGAATGTTTGCTTTATATATTGACTATAGTGGAAAAGGGCGCAAACATGCTAGATAAGGGAAAGTAATGCGTTATGAAAATGCAAATGTGGAACACTGGTTATCTCCCTTGATTTCATAGTTAGATCATTTATATTTGAATTTTTCCGTTTGATTTATTGCTAGAAGAACTGTATTTTTATATTCATTCAAAGGGAACATTTTTAAATCAATTGAATATATTAACGCTATTTATGTATTATACATATGTTCTTTCAGAGATACATGTATAGCAAAGAACTGCATGAATTGGGAGTTACCTGAATTGCTGGCGATATATGGTTATCGTCAAGGCGATTGTAGTTCTGTTGTGTGTTATTGTTGTTTTCTTATAAACATGAGTCGTCTTTTACTAGGTGTAAATAACAAAAGAGAAGATGGTGGTGCACGGAATGTTGAAGTTGATGTTGCTGTTTGATTTCTTTTTTAAATAAAGATGTGTCTAAGATATAATGAAAAAGAAAAAGAAAAAAGAAAGAAGGGGTGGCTGCCTTAATAATTGCTGGAAAATTGGATATTCCTGTTACAGGCGTGGCTGCCTTTATAATTGCTGGCGATATATGGTTATCGTCAAAACGATTGCCTTTCCAATTGATGGTGGTGCACATAAGGTTGTTTTGGGCTTTTTTGTTTTATTTATTTGTTAAATAAAGATGTGTCTGTATTACAATAAGGTGTAATAAACGGTACAGTCGATTTACAAACGCTTTGCCAAAAAACATATATGTTTTTTGTGTGTTAAAGTTTGTGTGCAAAAGGAGTATGAGTTTGCAAGGGAATAATGTATATCAGTAGAGTTTTCCTTATCAAGTCAACGGATGAGTTTCTACAGACTTAAGTAAGCAGACAAAAATTACAGTGTTTATCGGTAATACGTTGCAACTAATCAAACTTACAGTGTGGCTCTTCAAGAGAATCATCTGAGTGAGACGATTAGTTGGTTGAATAAGGGATTCAAATACATGAACACATAACTAGAGCTCTAAATAATAATAACAAATCGAAAGTCGAAATTATTTATAGCAAGGCAAATATAGAGATGTATTTAGTTTAGGAGATTATATGACTGTGATTTATTAACATACCTTGGTACGATGAGCGTACAATCTAATACTCTTATACACAGAACGATGATTCAGAAACCTATTTGTACGATATTTATTGACAGACGTTGGCATGATGAGCGTACAATAATCTTATACACAGCAACATGATTCAAATAACCGGTGTACTTTATTTGTTGGCAAACCTTGGTATGATGAGCAAACAGTACTCTCGATGATTTACATAACCTGTTTGTCCGCTATTTATTGACAAACCTTGGTATGAGGAGTAAAGAGTTCTCTCATACACCGAACAATGATTTACATAACCTGTTTGTACGCTATTTATTGACAAACCTTGGTATGAGGAGTAAAGAGTACTCTCATATACCGAACAATGATTTACATAACCTGTTTGTCCGCTATTTATTGACAAACCTTAGTATGAGGATTAAAGAGTACTCTCATACACCGAACAATGATTTACATAACCTGTTTGTCCGCTATTTATTGACAAACCTTGGTATGAGGAGTAAAGATTACTCTCATATACCGAACAATGATTTACATAACCTGTTTGTCCGCTATTTATTGACAAACCTTGGTATGAGGAGTAAAGAGTACTCTCATAAACCGAACAATGATTTACATAACCTGTTTGTCCGCTATTTATTGACAAACCTTGGTATGAGGAGCGTTGTAAAGTTATAATTGACTAACTTTCTTTATGACATGGTAAATGCACTGTACATTGACAGGCGTAGTTTACATGTAGACATAAATGATTGATCAGATTGACCATTAATTAAAATGGCGACTTCCTCTAATGTGTAGTATATAAAGCCTCTATAAATGCATGATCGGGAGCCAATTGTTGGCGGGTCTTGTGACATGCTACTTATTTTAATAAAATGGTGAACTTATTATGTGATGTTGGCTTTGTTTCAGCTTACAAAGAACGACGATTCACATAACCTGTGTGTACGTAATTATTTGACAGGCTTTGGCATGATGAGCGTACAATACTCTTATACACAGAACAACGATTCAAATAACCTGTGTACGTTATTTATTGACAGACTTAAGAATAAGATTAAACAGTATTCTCGTGCTACTTATCTTAATAAAATGTTGAACTTATTATGTGATCCTGCCTTTGTTTTAGCGTACATACTTAATCTAATACACTTACATGTTTACAATGAACGACAATTCAAATAACCTGTGTGTACGTAATTAGTTAACAAACTATGGCATGATGAGAGTACAATACTCTTATAGAAAGAACGACGATTCAAATAACCTGTGTGTACGTAATTAGTTGACATACTATGGCATGATGAGAGTACAATACTCTTATAGAAAGAATGACGGTTCAAATAACCTATGTGTACGTAATTATTTGACATACTATGGCATGATGAGCGTACGATACTCTTATAGAAAGAATGACGGTTCAAATAACCTTGTGTACGTCATTATTTGACATACTATGGCATGATGAGCGTACAATACTCTTATAGAAAGAATGACGATTCAAACAACCTGTGTACGTAATTATTTGACATACTATGGCATGATAAGCGTACAATACTCTTATAGAAAGAATGACGGTTCAAATAACCTTGTGTACGCAATTATTTGACATACATGTACTATGGCATGATGAGCGTACAATACTCTTATAGAAAGAATGACGGTTCAAATAACCTTGTGTACGTAATTAGTTGACAAACTTGGGCATGATGAGAGTACAATACTCTTATAGAAAGAATGACGGTTCAAATAACCTTGTGTACGTAATTAGTTGACAAACTTTGGCATGATGAGAGTACAATACTCTTATAGAAAGATTGACGGTTCAAATAGCCTTGTGTACGTAATTATTTGACATACTATGGCATGATGAGCGTACACTACTCTTATAGAAAGATTGACGGTTCAAATAGCCTTGTGTACGTAATTATTTGACATACTATGGCATGATGAGCATACAATAATCTTATAGAAAGAATGACGGTTCAAATAACCTGTGTGTACGTAATTATTTGACATACATGTACTATGGCATGATGAGCATACAATACTCTTATAGAAAGAATGACGATTCAAATAACCTGTGTACGTAATTATTTGACATACATGTACTATGGCATGATGAGCATACAATACTCTTATAGAAAGAATGACGGTTCAAATAACCTGTGTGTACGTAATTATTTGACATACTATGGCATGATGAGAGTACAATACTCTTATAGAAAGAATGACGGTTCAAATAACCTGTGTACGTAATCATTTGACATAATATGGCATGATGAGCGTACAATACTCTTATAGAAAGAATGACGGTTCAAATAACCTGTGTGTACGTAATTAGTTGACATACTATGGCATGATGAGCGTACAATACTCTTATAGAGAGAATGACGGTTCAAATAACCTGTGTGTACGTAAGTATTTGACATACTATGGCATGATGAGCGTACAATGCTCTTATAGAAAGAATGACGGTTCAAATAACCTTGTGTACGTAATTATTTGAAATACTATGGCATGATGAGCGTACAATAATCTTATAGAAAGAATGACGGTTCAAATAACCTGTGTGTACGTAATTATTTGAAATACTATGGCATGATGAGCGTACAATACTCTTATAGAAAGAATGACGGTTCAAATAACCTTGTGTACGTAATTATTTGACATACTATGGCATGATGAGCGTACAATAATCTTATAGAAAGAATGACGGTTCAAATAACCTGTGTGTACGTAATTATTTGACATACTATAGCATGATGAGCGTACACTAATCTTATAGAAAGAATGACGGTTCAAATAACCTGTGTGTACGCAATTATTTGACATACTATGGCATGATGAGCGTACAGTACTCTTATAGAAAGAATGACGGTTCAAATAACCTGAGTACGTAATTATTTGACAGACTTAAGAATAAGATTAAACAGTATTCTCATACACAGAACGACGATTCAAATAACCTGTGTGTACGTCATTTATCGTCATATTTTCTAGCCTCCATATATGAGCGGCGATATACGAAATCCAACTGTAAGTCATTTTCGACAAATGTAGTTTCAGATCAGTGCACAACCTTAAATGACTCTGCACTTGTCATCGATTAGTCTTAGAAGAACCACCTGCACAGTTTTATCCATAACATGAAGGCACAGGGTATACAGTATAGACAAGTAACTTACGACCGTTTCGTTCGTTTCAGGCACAGGCTGGTGTTTTATTACACGTGCAATACATACGCTAACGTTTGTTTACTTGGAGCATCACTAAGAAGAAACCCCTGTTTAGTGTTATCATAGCATGAAGGCACAGGCTGGTGTTTTATTACACGTGCAATACGGAGCATCACTAAGAAGAACCCCCTGTTTAGTGTTATCATATCATGAAGGCACAGGCTGGTGTCTTACTACACGTGCAATAAATACGCTAAGTTTGGTTTAATTGGAGCATCACTTATATGTAAATAAACTTTCATTAGTTGATACGTGTGTTTGCTTTTTTCAAATGTTAGATTATTAGACACTATTGTTATATGGTTTATCTAACAACTAACTTATCCATGCAGCCATTTTTGTTTCGATATTCAAAAACTATTATGGTTTTACAACGGAATAACTGTGTTTGCCTAAAATATATATAGGAACAACACAAAAACATTTTTAGTGATCCTTAAAGACGTTTAATATTAATATAATCATAAACTGCTCGTTATAAAAACAGTTAACTTTAATACCAATAAAACATTTAGTATTTCCCACACAAACCTTTTGAAGCTTCTACATAAGAAGACTTTTGAAATCTAAAACGACTAAATGAAGAATTGCTAATGATAAGCACTTCTATAATATAAAAAAACGATTAAATAAGGAATTGCTAATGATGAGCACTTTCTACACCATGTTTTCAACTTGTATTAAACAATGATACTTTCATTCATAGCGATAGTCCGTATCAGTACCACTATGTTTTCAAAACTCCCTGCAGCAGATTTGCTGTATATAGGATAGGGTAACATGTTTGTACTGCAGCAGATTTACTGTATATGGGATAGGGTAACATGTTTGTACTGCAACAGATTTACTGTATACGGGACTGGGTAACATGTTTGTACTATCCGATCACTGATAACGTTTACTTAACTGTATAGATCCAACCTCATCTGGTTTTAAAATATCATGTGGAAAAAAATAAAATTGGAATTTAGAAACATTTTGGGAAAAGTCTGATTCTTTTGCACCAATTTCAACAATTTCTTTCAGTTATATAACGGCCTGTCTTGGGTAAGTTACCATTACTCCTGGTTGATTTTTCCTTACACTAACGAGTTAATCAAAATGTTATCACCACACTCCTGAGCCCCAAAGAGGTAAGCCAGTAATTCCACTCTTTAAGTCTTTGGTATGACCCAACCGAGGTTGTAACCCGCGACATCTCGCTCCCGAAGCGGACGTTCTACCACTCTACCGCCGAGGTTGTTTGGGTGATTATTTCCTGTTTGCATATTATGTATGTTGTTCGAAGGTTCACCGCTGCAGAAGCGCCACAACAGTCCTTCGAAGCAACTGTTTGCTTTTTAACATAGACTGTTAGTTGATGTCGAATGATGCGTGTCGCATTGACTTTTGTCAAACGTCAGAAACAATGTTGACCGTTGCGAGGTCTGAACTTATAACCCGTCGGTTGATAGCCCGCGTGGCCACCTGAAGTCGTTGTGGTTTGTGTGTGAAAGGGTAATTGCAATACTTAATTAGTATGCTATTGCCTTAGCGGAATGGTAAGTTATAAAGCAATATTTAACTGAACATTAAAATAAAATGATCTCTTTACTCACTAGCAGTCGCTAACGATTGATAACCTATGTTCAGTTTGCATCCTGCCGAGCACCGGAAACTCAGTCGGTAGCGACGTGGACTGTCAATCTAACGGTTGTGAGTTCGAGCTACCGCTCGGCATGATGCTTTTCGAAGTCTGACAACAATCACTTTGACAAGCGTCATTCGTTTTCTATCAATGGGTTAAAGGTCAATGTGGAAGATCAGCCAGTTGCTTGGTTAGTCTGTTACGTGGAGTACTGGTATGAGAAAACAAGGAAATACATGATAGCTGAACTGACCGCCGTGATATGACTGAAACATTGATGAAAACGGCGTTTAACCCAAATCAATCAATTATTAAATAGATATATAGAGTGTAGTAGACGACAATACAGCAGACGAAACAGATCAAGTTTTGCAAACCGATATCATGTGACGAATGTATAATTTAAATCCATACCACTTACAGTAAACAGACGCCTAAGAAATCATATAAACTAAACTATGTAAACTATCTATGAATTAAAGTATATACTAATTGACATGAGTTAAACAAATTGTGGCAACGGAAGAAATTCTTAAATTGGAGCAATTTATTCTTTTGCACAATGTTTTCAAAAGTTGCAGAAGCCTCAAAATGTGTCTACTTGTTGGAAAGGGTAAATAATCGATTGTGCATGAACCGTCTCGGTGAAATGTACTCCCTGTGTTAATTGATAAATACTTCTTCAAGAGTAATTTGTTCTTTAAACTAAGAAGAATCTTAATGTCAAACAAAACTGCAATAAACAGCAGAATTATGCATATTCGTGTAACCACTGAAGGGTTCGACAATGTATCCATTAGCAGATTTAACCTCGAGAATTAACCCTTTCCTTCTGAAGCAGAAGTGTGCATATTCGTGTAACCACTGAAGGGTTTGACAATGTATCCATTAGCAGATGTAACCTCGAGAATTAACCCTTTCCTTCTGAAGCAGAAGTGTGCATATTCGTGTAACCACTGAAGGGTTTGACAATGTATCCATTAGCAGATGTAACCTCGAGAATTAACCCCTTCCTTCTGCAGCAGAAGTGTGCATATTCGTGTAACCACTGAAGGGTTTGACAATGTATCCATTAACCTCGAGAATTAACCCTTTCCTTCTGCAACAGAAGTGTGTATATTCAGGTAACCACTGAAGGGTTTGACAATGTATACAATGAGCTGATTTAACCTCGCGACTTTACACTTTTCTTCTGCAGCAGACGACACTTGAACACAAATTAGCGAAATAAGATATTACTCAATATGAGCAAAATCTCGTGTTGCCAAAATGTTTTAACTCTATTAAAAATATTTTTTTATTTAAACAATTAATTTTCTTCTTTTATCTAAACGTTTTTAAAGTTGTCTAAGCATATTCTGTGGTATATGGAAAAGGGTTAATAGAGCATTGCGCATGTGCATGACGATGTTACTCTCAACGATGGCCATTTTGTATAAAATAGTTGACAAACCAAATTTAATCATTCTTAATTCAGATAAGAATAGTGGCTACCAAAAAAAGACTGCATTGACTGAATGAAAGCAAGTAAGACTTCATAGTTTTTATGTTCCTTTTTAATAAATATGTAAAGTCTATACCGTTTAGCTTAAAGTAAATTTGAACGAAATATGATTCACTATTTTTTCTTATCAGTGTGTCCTATGCAATATTTATTCCGTGTTAAGATTATTGTCTAAACACAAATAACATGTGCATTTTTAACTGATTGCATATCTTTCTTGATTAAAGAGTGGATTTTGGGTTTGACGCATTACTATTACTCTTGATTATAGAGTGGATTTTGGGTTTGACGCATTACTATTACTCTTGATTATAGAGTGGATTTGGGGTTTAACACCGTTTCTTGGTTATAGAGTGGATTTGGGGTTTAACACCGTTTCTTGGTTATGAAGTGGATTTGGGGTTTAACACCGTTTCTTGATTATAGAGTGGATTTGGAGTTTAACGCCGTTTCTTGGTTATAGAGTGGATTTGGTGTTTAACTCCGTTTCTTGGTTATAGAGTGGATTTGGGGTTTAACCCTGTTTCTTGGTTATAGAGTTGATTTGGGGTTTAACACCGTTTCTTGGTAATAGAGTGGATTTGGGGTTTAACGCCGTTTCTTGATTATAGAGTGGATTTGGGGTTTAACACCGTTTTTTGGTTATATAGTGGATTTGGTGTTTAACTCCGTTTCTTGGTTATAGAGTGGATTTGGGGTTTAACACCGTTTCTTGATTATAGATTGGATTTGGGGATTAACACCGTTTCTTGGTTATAGAGTGGATTTGGGGTTTAACACCGTTTCTTGATTATAGAGTGGATTTGGGGTTTAACGCCGTTTCTTGGTTATAGAGTTGATTTGGGGTTTAACACCGTTTCTTGATTATAGAGTGGATTTGGGGTTTAAAACCGTTTCTTGATTATAGAGTGGATTTGGGGTTTAACACCGTTTCTTGATTATAGAGTGGATTTGTGGTTTAACGCCGTTTCTTGGTTATAGAGTGGATTTGGGGATTAACGCCTTTCTTGGTTTTAGAGTGGATTTGATGTTTAAAACCGTTTCTTGATTATAGAGTGGATTTGTGGTTTAACGCCGTTTCTTGGTTATAGAGTGGATTTGGGGATTAACGCCTTTCTTGGTTTTAAAGTGGATTTGGTGTTCAATTCTGTTCTTTGTTATAAAGTGGATTTGGAGTTTAACGCCGTTTCTTGGTTATAGAGTGGATTTGGTGTTTAACTCCGTTTCTTGGTTATAGAGTGGATTTGGGGTTTAACACCATTTCTTGATTATAGATTGGATTTGGGGTTTAACACCGTTTCTTGGTTATAGAGTGGATTTGGGGTTTAACACCGTTTCTTGATTATAGAGTGGATTTGGGGTTTAACGCCGTTTCTTGGTTATAGAGTTGATTTGGGGTTTAACACCGTTTCTTGGTTATAGAGTGGATTTGGGGTTTAACACCGTTTCTTGATTATAGAGTGGATTTGGGGTTTAACACTTTTTCTTGATTATAGAGTGGATTTGTGGTTTAACGCCGTTTCTTGGTTATAGAGTGGATTTGGGGATTAACGCCTTTCTTGGTTTTAGAGTGGATTTAGTGTTTAACACCGTTTCTAGATTATAGAGTGGCTTTGTGGTTTAGCGCCGTTTCTTGGTTATAGAGTGGATTTGGGGATTAACGCCTTTCTTGGTTATAGAGTATATTTGGGGTTTAACGCCGTTTTCATCAATTTCCCGTTATATACGGTGGTCAAATTACCTACAATGTACCCATGTGGTCCTTCTCACACCAGTACTCCAACACAGTCTTGCCATGTAAATGGCTGCTTGTCAGCATAATCAGCCCCTTGGAGGAAGATAAATGATGCCGGTCGCATTGACTTCTCTGAAAAGTCAGAAAGAAGGATGGCAAATCTGAGGTTCGAACTCAAAACCACTTGAGTTTCATCACACTTCGCAAAAAATGGGGGCTCGCGTTACATAATTCCTTGTCACTGCAATTGACATATAAATGGAGAGTTGTTTATTTCAATATTTGCCGTTTACATTCGGATAACTGAAATGAAATATAAGCCTGATAAAAGATATCGTAACATTAAGAAACGACACATTCCATGCAATCAATCGTAATGCCATTTTCAAATACATTTCACAACGATATTCGGTATATATACTAGTCTAAGATATGACTATTGTACGGATAATGCTTTTCAAATTCAAATAATTTAATTTAGTAATAAAAAAAATCACTTCTACATTTCCTGGATATGATCTCTGTTTCTAATACTGTACACTGTATATTTTTAGTAAAAACTACCTTCTGATTCTCTTCAGCTTGAAAATCTGCCATGGAAGTATCTGAAAAAGGAACAGCTTATATTGAAGACTGTGCTACTGGTATTCCCTGTGACCCTTGTCTGATAGATAATATAAATGAAAATGCCCAGTTTTATTGCACTGACTGTGACGAATTCCTTTGTGATACTTGTGCAAAAACTCACAGAAAATTAAAAGCCTCCAGACTACATCAACTGCTTGGTGAAGACGAAATGCCTAAAAACAAAATATCAAAAGTTCAGGACAACTTCTGTGCTAAGCATGATGGGAAATTGATAGAGTATTTCTGTCATAAGCATAACACGTTTGTCTGTCATGTGTGTGTAACTCTAGATCATGTCCAATGCGGTGTACAATACATCGACGATTTGGCGAAGGGATTTAGCTCGAGTCAAGAGTATGAATCATTATTACAGCAGATAAAGGAAATTAAAATGCAACTTGCAGAAGAAAAGAGCAAAACTCAAAAGGACTCTATTGATGTAACCAACTGTTTCAGACAATTAAAAGCCGATGTTCAGTTATTTAGAAGTGAAATCAATTCGAAAATGGACATGTTAGAACATGAACTAATGCAGCAAGCTGCGAAAATAAAAAATAAAAATGTAAAAGCTATTGAATCTGTTGAAACAATTTACGACAAGCTTCAAGCAGACCTGTCAGAAATATCATTCACTCTAGGATTTCTTGACAAATTTAAACAAAACCAACAGCTATTTATTTCTGCCAATAAAGCTCAAACCCACGTTAAAGAGTATACTGACAAAACGCGTAAAATATCACAAGAATACAATATCATTTGGTATGCATTTTCACGCAATGAAGATATACAAAACACACTGAATTCGCCGCTTAAACTTGGAACTTTGCAAAGAAAAAACGAAGGAGAAAGAACAATGAAGACAGGAGAATATACAAATGAAGGACTTATGAAAGACGACAATCCTACCATTGGTCAGTTAGGTACAGGAAGAAAAGAGGAAAGAAAGGAGGAGCATGAAACACAACACGGACAGAAAACAATGCAGACTGGCATCTTTAAACCACAACAAGCCAAATACGTAAAGGACATTAACATGAAACACAATAAGGACACAACAAGCTGCTGGATAACCGGAAGTACGTTGATGTCCAGTGACCTTTTAGCTGTAGCAGACAATGCGAATGACTCTATTAAAGTCGTTGACTTACGATCAGACACCATTACTTGTTATATCAAACTTGATGATAAACCATGGGATATAACATGTACGGATCCGGAAACTCTGGTGGTGACCTCTGACACTTACTTAGTGTTTCTCTCAGGGTTTCTGCGTTACTATAGAAACTTATCAGTTGTTAAGAAGGTACAAATTGAGTCAGGTTGCTCGGGAATTACATATAGAAAAAACCATTTCTTTGTTACGTTTGATGGCCAACATCCATCTGTGAAAATCCTTACTCGCGAAGGAAAAGTCCTTCAAACGTTCAAACACAATGATGAGGGACAGAACCTGTTTATTTGTCCGCAGTACATTACAGTGAATAGTGACGGGAATACAATGTATGTTTCAGACTTCTTTCAGAACACAGTAACTAGTTTATGCATGGACGGCAAAGTATGTACTGTATATAAACATGACAGCCTGAGATGTCCAACAGGTCTGACTCAGGGTAATGATGATAGTATTTATGTAGCGGAGCGCAATTCTAAAAGCATACATTGTATAATACCGAAGTGTACACCCGTACTCATTGAATTAGAGCAAAATTACGGGTTGACTTTTCTACAGACAGTGTTATATAACAACACAGACAACACAATATATTGCAGTAGTGGTTCTTTATCACGTGATAGTTTGAGCGTTTACAAACTAGAGTAAATAGAAACAATAGGTATGCTATTGAATAATGACAGTCGTTGTGTGGCTGGGAAGTGTCCAAACATATATCAGAATACACCACAGTGTACATCCGTATACAATCTATTAGAGAATTATGATTTGGTAAAATATCCTAAGACAGTGTTGTGTTATAACACTGACAGAAAATGTATAATTGTGGTTCATTTGAAACCAAAAATTAAAAAAAGGTCAATAAAGTGGCTGAACATTTAAGGCTACCTGCGGGATAAAGTTCTCACATTGTCGCGGTGTTGTTTGTTCTTATGTAAGAATGTTCTTTACAGTTATGACTTAAAGCTATAATGGCAGCTATTTGGAACATTAATATGGATTTAGCTTCTACATGATTTCATAGGTGATAATATATTATTAAACAATTGATGAATTAATGCGTTAATTAATTGTATTTCATTTAAAAACATTGATTAACAAAACGTGATAAGACGTTCTAATTAGGTGACATGCCTGTAATATTAATGTAACCGTACATTTACTAAACAGAAACGCTTATTGGTATCATTGAACTACATCTATTGTTGAAGATAAAGGCACATCATTCACAATCCGACAGTCAAGACCCTAGCGATTTATTCTTTACGATGAGACATTAATTTAAATATAATTATTTCTTCTTCCATTTAGTTGCTATACAGTCAATGTTGGAAGGAGGACAGTTATGAAGGACGATTGTTGTGAGAAGTACTGTTGTGGGAAAGCCCAATTGATCGGGGAACTTGTTGCGCGGGATATTCCCATTGATAGGGGAACTTGTGGCGCAGGAAAGTCCAATTGATAGAAGAGCTTGTGGTGCGGAAACGCCCAATTGATAGAGCAACTTGTGGCGCGGGAAAGCCCCATTAATAGGGGAACTTTTGGCGAAGGAAAGCCACCATTAATATGGGTACTTGTGACAATGATAACACTAAAATACTGTTGATAAGGGGCAAAACATCAACCAATCGTGACATCCCCTGTTTCTTATTCCGCACATTCGAGTCGTTTATGTAACTGAAAAACGTTCGGAACCAACTTTAACAATCAACTAACCAAACAAGTGTTCATTAATAGGTGAACTGGTCGCCATGATATAACTAAAACGTTATTTAAAATTGCGTAAAATAACTAGAAACCATAAAATTTAACCTCCCATGTATATTATCACTCGGCGTCCAGTCGTTCATGTAATATGAAAGCCTTTCGGGACCAACTTTAACAATCAGCTAACCACAAAAAGTTCATTGATAGGTGAACTTGTTGCATTGATATAACTACAAGGCTATTGCCAACGGTGACAATACATCACCTATAATAACCTCCAATGTGTATTGTCGCTCACCGCCTAGTGGTATATGAATCCTGAATGTCTTGTGGGACCAGTTATAGCAATTTACGAACTAAACAATTATGTCATTTAAATGCAATTGCACTGTTATCAAGTTGACCATACACTCATCAATGCTCTCTGTATAACAGGTACCAGGCTACGAAATGTACCAACAATACCGCCGCGAGAAGGAATCGAACACGAGAGGTTTTGTTTCCGATATTCAACAATAAACTGTGTTTGCCTCAAAATATATATTAACATAACCTTAAAGGAATTTGATGTAAATATTATAATAAAATTGCGCTTCCTTCATAATTTTTAAAACCCATTAATTCTTTACCCTTGCCTACATACACATTCATTTTGAACATTCTACAGAAGATGACTTCTGTAAACAAAAGTGACTAAAGGAGGAATTGTTAATGATGAGCACAGTCTACTTTAACCACACCATTTCAACTTTTGTTACAATATTAGTACGTTCATTTATAGAGAGCGTCAGTATGATTGATAATCTGTTTAAAAAAAAACCTGCTGCAGATATGTTATAAAAGAAATAGAGTTAGGTACAATCCGATCACTGATAACATTTACCTCACTCACTGCAGATATGTTATAAAAGGGATAGGGTTAGGTACAATCCGATCACTGATAACATTTACCTCTCTGCAGATATGTTATAAAAAGGAAAGGGTTAGGTACAATCCGATCACTGATAACATTTACCTCTCTGCAGATATGTTATAAAAGAGAAAGGGTTAGGTACAATCCGATCACTGATAACATTTACCTCACTGCATATATGTTATAAAAGAGAAAGGGTTAGGTACAATCCGACCACTGATAACATTTACCTCACTGCAGATATGTTATAAAAGGGAAAGGGTTAGTTACAATCCGATCACTGATAACATTTACCTCTCTGCAGAAATGTTATAAAGGGAAAGGGTTAGGTACAATCCGATCACTGATAACATTTACCTCACTCACTACAGATATGTTATAAAAGGGAAAGGGGTTAGGTACAATCCGATCACTGATAACGTTTACCTCACTGCAGATATGATATAAAAGGGAAAGGGTTAGGTACAATCCGATCACTGATAACATTTGATTCACTGCAGATATGTTATAAAAGGGAAAGTGTTAGTTACAATCCGATCACTGATAACATTTACTTCTCTGCAGATATGTTATAAAAGGGAAAGGGTTAGGTACAATCCGATCACTGATAACATTTACCTCACTGCAGATATGTTATAAAAGGGAAAGGGTTAGGTACAATCCGATCACTGATAACATTTGATTCACTGCAGATATGTTATAAAAGGGAAAGGGTTAGTTACAATCCGATCAATGATATCATTTACTTCTCTGCAGATATATTATAAAAGGGAAGGGTTAGGTACAATTCGATCACTGATAACATTTACTTCTCTGCAGATATGTTATAAAAGGGAAAGGGTTAGGTACAATCCGATCACTGATAACATTTACCTCACTACAGATATATTATAAAAGGAATAGAGTTAGGTAAAATCTGATCACTGATAACATTTACCTCACTGCAGATATATTATAAAAGGGAAGGGTTAGGTACAATCCGATTACTGATACAATTAAAAGCTAATGGGTTTTAATTCTTTCTCTCTCTCTCTCTCTCTCTCTCTCTCTCTCTCTCTCTCTCATCTCTCTCTCTCTCTCTCTCTCTCTCTCTCTCTCTCTCTCTCTCTCTCTCTCTCTCTCTCTCTCTCTCTTCTCTCTCTCTCTCTCTCTCTCTCTCTCTCTCTCTCCTCTCTCTCTCTCTCTCTCTCTCTCTCATCTCTCTCTCTCTCTCTCTCTCTCTCTCTCTCTCTTTTATCTAGTCTATCATGCTCTCGTTCTCGCTCTTGTCATCGTTGCCATCAATGTTTGCGATCTTACTTGAATTAACTTAGAATGTTTCCAATAAGGAGTTTATATAGTTGATCTCACTAACTTATACTTCCTCACATACATCAACAACTACGAATCAACAGATGAAAATATCTAGGAACAAACATTGTAGCATAAGGATGAATAATTTCTGTGCTGTTACGCTTTATTCTAGTATCAAAATGAACTTGGATGAAACGTGACAGCGAACCCGCTTGGACGAATACTTCGAGTTACTTCCCTTTGCCGAAAGACCGCCATTTACACAATGAAGCTCATGTAAAAGCCCACAACGTTATTTCTCCAAGTTTTGGCTCAACGTAGGACATCGTTGTAAGTTATGTTGCTTATATAGTATCTGTAAAGTTACCATGATTACTCTTTGTTACGACAGAACTTGTGCGCGTTCAATTTGAAGTGTATTCACTTGTATTTTGTTTAGCGAGAAAAGTAGGAAGCTTTAGTAAAGTCGTTACTCTGTATATATTTTCAGTTTTTAGCTCTACTATTCGAAGAATATGGGAGCTATACTTCTCAACCTGCGTCGGCGTCGGCGTCCGCTTCATACCCTGGTTAAGGTTTCGCATGCAAGTACTTTAAAAATACTTCATGTATTGCATTGAAACTTTTTACAACCCTACTCAACTATCACACATATGTAGATTATCAAGTGAGATAACTCTATCCTGCATTTTATGCAAGTTATGGTCCTTTTTTAACTTAAAAAATCTGGTTAAAAATTTGCGTGCAACTTAATTAAGAGTCCATATCTCGGTATTTACTTGATGCATTGTATTGCAACTGTATACAACACTACCTGGTACCAAACTATCACACCTATGTAGATTATTAAGTTAGATAACTCTATCCTGCATTTTATGCAAGTTATGGCCCTTTTTTTACTTAAAAATTCTGGTTAAAGTTTTGCTTTCAACTAAATTAATAGAGTCAATATCTTGGTATTTAATTAATGCATTGCATTGAAACTTTCTACAACCCTATACCAACTATCACACATGTGTATATTATCAAGTTAGATAACTCTATTCTGCATTTTATGCAAGTTATGGCCCTTTTTAGCTCGCCTATTCGAAGAAATAGGGGAGCTTATGTAGTCACCCCGGCGTCCGCATTGGCATTGAAGTTGCCAGCTTGGTCAAACCTTTGCGTGCAATGCCTTGTCTCAGACACTGTGTAAGCTGTTGCTTTGAAACTTTACACACTTATTCAGGGTCATATATATACTTTACCTAATGCTATAACTGTTCTGAAGTAGGCCCTGATAGACGATGGCCCTGATAAGCGAGCTATATTGTCCTCTGACTGTCGTATAATAACTCAAAACACACAGCTTAGTTCATAAGATATTTAATACAAAGTCTGACAGCAAAGCGAGCCGACGGCTATGCCGGTCTGCCACAATAGTCTAACTCCCCTCTTTATATAGAGCCTTCTTAACTCTTACATAAACGGTGACCTGTTTATTCTTGACAGGTGGTTACGTATATCGTAGACAGTCATTACATTAAGATGTAACCTGTCATTCAGAATACTTCATTATATGCGTGAACATCCCGTCCTAAAATAAGAATAATATCCATTATTATACATGACAACTCTTGTTTTACTTAAAATTCTGGTTAACGTTTTGAGTGCAACTAAATTAAGAGTCCATATATCTCAGTATTTACTTGATGCATTGCATTGCAACTTTAAACATGTATACCCTACCCAACTTACACTTATGTAGATTATTAAGTTAGATAACTCTATCCTGCAGTTTATGCAAGTTATGGCTGATTTTTACTTCGAAATTCTGGTTAAAGTTTTGCGTGCAACTACATTAAGAGACCATCTCTTAGTATGATAACTCTATTCAGTATATTTTGCAATTTATGGTCCTTTTTAGATCACCTAGAGCCAAAGGCTCAAGGTGAGCTATTCTGATCACGTCTGTGTCCGTCGTTAACTTTTAGCTTTAAACATCATCTCCTCCTGAACCACTGGATCAATTTCATCCAAACTTCACAGGACTGTCCCTTTGGTGGCCCTCTTTCAAAATTGTTCAAAGATTTCAATTAGATTGAGAACTTTGGTTGCTGCGGCATCAGAAAGGGGGCAAAATGTCCGAACTTTAAAAATCTTCTCCTCTGAATTTGCATGTCAGATTCCAATATAGTTTGGTAGAAATGTTCCTTGGGTGACCCTCTACAAAGATTGTTCAAGGCATACTATTTGGTTGAAAACATGGCAGTCAGGAGGCATCAGAAAAGGGGCAAAATCGTCCGTTGTTAACTTTTAGCTTTATAAAAACATCATCTCCTCCTGAACCACAGACCAATTTCATCCAAAATTCACAGGAATGTTCCTTTGGTGGCCCTCTTTCAAAATTGTTCAAAGATTTCAATTCCATTGAGATCTTTTGTTGCTGCCGCATCAGAAAGGGGGCAAAATGTCCAAACTTTAAAAATCTTCTCCTCTGAATCTGCATGTCAGATTCCAATATAGTTTGGTAGAAATGTTCCTTGGGTGACCCTCTTCAAAGATTTTTCAAGGCCTACTGTTTGGTTGAAAACATGGCAGTCAGGAGGCATCAGAAAAGGGGCAAAATCGTCCGTTGTTAACTTTTAGCTGTAAACATCATCTTCTCCTAAACCACAGGACCAATTTCATCCAAACTTCACAAGAATTTTCCTTTTGTGGCCCTCTTTCAAAATTGTTCAAAGATTTCAATTCAATTGAGAACTTTGGTTGCTGCGGCATCAGAAAGGGGGCAAAATGTCCGAACTTTAAAAATCTTCGTTAAAACCCTCTACAAAGATTGTTCAAGGCATACTGTTTGGTTGAAAAACATGGCAGTCAGGAGTCATCAGAAAAGGGGCAAAATGACAAAATTTGGAAATTCCATTTTTTTAGCTCCACTGGCTGAAAGCCAGTCGAGCTTATGTCATGGCGAATTGTCCGTTGTGCGTCCGTGCGTGCGTTAACTTTTTTCTTTAAACAACTTCTCCTCCCTAACCACTTGGCCAATTTGGTTGAAACTTCATAGGAAGCATCCTCTCAATGTCCTCTCCTAAATTTCTTCAAATATTTTTGATCCATCCAGAATTCTGCCGATTTTCAAATAATTTTGTAGAAATGTTTCTTGGGTGACCTTCTATCAGATTCCTTCAAGAAATGTTGATTGCTCGAAAAACATGGCCGCCAGAGGGCGGGGCTATATTGCCTTATATGGCTATAGTGAAAACTTTTCAATTTTCAAATAATTTTGTGCAAATGTTCCTTATAATATTCTCTATCAGATTCCTTCAAGCCATGTTGATTGGTCGAAAACTATGGCTGCCAGGGGGCGGGACTCTTTTGCCTTATATGGCTATAGTGAAAACTTAAAAAAATCTTCTCCTCCGAAGGTTTTGGGCTGATTTTCAAATAATTTTGTAGAAATGTTCCTAGGGTGACCCTCCATCAGATTCCTTCAAGCCATGTTGATTGGTCAAAAACATGGCCATCAGGAGGTAGGGCTGTTTAGAGATTTAATTTTTGCCTAATGGCGTTGGAGCGATACTGGCCCTCTTGGGCCTCTTGTTTAAGTCCTTGTCTGATATTAAGAAAATTGAATAGGAATCTTACTTCAGTGATCATCTACTTAATTTGTTCAAGCCGTATTGATTGGTTACACAATCATAGCAACCTCGCGTCATCACAAAAGGGGTAAATTTGCTGTAAATGACAACTCCTACCATTCCACTCAACCAATTTCAACGTTACTTCACAGGAATGTTCCTTTGATGGTCCTCTTTCAAAATTGTTCAAAGACTTACATTCTGTGTAGAACTTTTGTTGCTGTGGCATCAGAAATTGAGAAAAATACGCAAACTTTAAAAAGCCCAATCTCCATAATCCATTTGTCAGATCTAAGATAATTTGGCAGAAATGCTCTTTGAGTGACTCTCTACAAAAACTGTTCAAGCCATATTGATTTCGTTGACAAACAAGGAAGCAAAGCGGCATCAGGAAAGGTGCAAAATGACAAAACTTTATAATTCCATTCTTATTAAATTTCTTGTTATATTTCAAGATGCAAATGGCTTTTACTGATAATAAACTATTTCTTTAACTGAGTGTAAACTCCTTGTAGTTTCATTTGAACTCTTGATCAAATTTTCGCAGATATTTGCAGTTAAATATTTGCTTATAATTTACTATCATTTAGGTGATCGATTTAGGGCCATCTTGGCCCTCTTGTTTTAACTAGAAATTTGGTTAAAGTTTTGCATGCAACTACATTTAGAGTCGATATCCTAGTATTTACTTGATGCATTGCTTTGAAACTGTATTCATCCCTTCCCAACTATCACACTAATTATGTAGATTATTAAGTTAGATAACTCTATCCTGCAGTTTATGCAAGTTATGGCCGTTTTTTACTTCTAAATTCTGGTTAAAGTTTTGCGTGCAACTACATTAAGAGACCATCTCTTAGTAACTACTTGATGCATTGCAAACTTTATACAGCCCTTCCCAACCATCACACCTATATGTAAACAATCAAGTATAATAACTCTAATTTTTCAGCTACATTAAGAGTCGATATCTTAGTATTTACTTGATGCATTGCTTTAAAACTTTATTCAACTCTTCCCAACTATCACACCTATGTTGATTTTCAAGTTAGATAACTCTATCCTGCATTTTATGCAAGTTAGCTGGCCCATTTTGGACTTGTATATTCTGGTTAAAGGTTTGCATGCAACTACATTAAGAGGCCATATCTTAGAAACTACTTGATGCATTGCATTGAAACTTTATACAGCCCTTCCTATAACCATCACACATATGTAACAATCAAGTGTTATAACTTTAGCCAGCATGTTATGCAAGTTATGGCCCTTTTTGGACTTAGAAATTCTGATTAAAGTTTTGCAACTACATTTAGAGTGTAATCTCAAATATTATATTTCATACGTTTTCACTGATTTTTTTCACTGAAATTTATTTCTTAAGGAAAACAATTAAAAGTTAGTATGCAGAACATTTCATTTTAAAACTTCATCTCATTAGTGCCTCTCGTAGGATAGCCAACTTAACTATGAACCAATCATAATGTTTCATTTCCTTTATTTCCTCGACATTATTCATTAAATACAACATTTGATTGGTCTACAATCTAGAACATTAGTTTAACATCTACGTCAAAACTGAAGTTAAACAGCTATCGCCAAAAAATCATTATGAGCAATTTCTCCTTTAGCCAGAATGTTTTATACCGCATTCAATAAGTGTACTTTTATATATATATAGTTATGTTTCAAATGTTTGTTAGTATTGTTCAAAATCGTCTTCTGTAGATATGTTGTATTTGGGAAAGGGTTAAAGGACGCATGTTCGACTAGCAGCTGCATTTAAAAAAGGTCCGTTTTATTCAATTCCTTATGCATCCTCGGAACCCAGGCTATTCATAAAATATATGATATCATTTATGTTATGAATACTCTGGGTACCGAGGATGATCCTATGTTGCTGGAATTAATATCAGTTTAGTTTTTTGGCGGGACGATGCATAACTGACGCGTATACTGTTTCAGACAGAGCTGTTCATACTTACTTACTATCTCATTTTTCACTTTCATTGTCTTTGTAATTCAAGATAGTATACTTGTTCATATGATATTTGTCGGTGATGGTAAACTTATAAATAAGTGAGAAAGAAGTGGTACTTAAATAAATTTTCCCTATGGGAGTTAATTTTCTTCTTTTCAAAAAGGAAATACTATTTTTGATACTTAATAACTTTGGTTAAAAATTTAAGTTGCGCATCTTCTTTATGTCAATATGAAAAGAAATACCAATTAATTTAAACTGGGTTTCGCCCCAGAATAATTTCCATTTTTTTTATATTGAACGGGAACTATATTTGAGCGACCCAATCCAAATAACCTTTGTTTTATCAAAGTTTACTTTTAAACCAGCTATATTCGTACAATTATTAATTGATTCTAAATTTGTAACCTATATCTATATCGCAATTTCTTAAAAACGAGTTAAGGTTATTTGTCATAAGGAAATAGTATAATCTTCTTTGTTGTAAGGCGTTTAATCTTCTCCAAGAATATTTTCTAGTATTTCCATGCCAACCTTCTTTCCGAGGATTGACAAAAAAGTCAATGCGACATGCGTCATTCCTCTTCCACCAATGGGCTAAGTCTATGTGGAAAAGCAGCCAGTTGCTTGGGAAGATTGTTGTGTGGAGTACTGGTGTGAGAAAACCAGGAAATGCATGAGTAGGTGAACTGGCCGCCGTGATGTAACTGAGAAATTGTTAAAAACGGCGTTAAACCCCAATCAATCAACATTACTCGAAATAGACCTATAAACTTAGCTTTGTATATACAGTCGTTTACGAACAATTACTGCTATGACCAGTTGACCGTGACATACCCGTTTAATATTTGCAAATTGTAACAGATTTTTAAAGATTGTCGTAATGTTAGCCTATATGTAAAAAGTGGGCGAGTCATAGCCCGGCCTTATGTTTTTACTGTAAACTAGAACCCCTTCATTAATATATAATATCTTTACCGACCTCTGCGAACAGTGTAGTTGAGGATCAGTGTACCACAAACATGGAATCTTATCTTGATATACTCAATTCACAACTAGTTATTGGGATAATACATATAAAGGTCAAATCAATAACAATCATAAAATAGTGCGAAAACATCAAATGATGACCCCCTTTCTTTATGAAACAATATTTTTAAAATCTCATTAGAAAATGTCAGTTCTACTTGTTTTATGACGTACAGTTTACTCAACTATAACACAATTGTTTGCCATACTATCCTAAATGAAGGTCTATCAATTATTAACAAAAACAAACTAAAAAGCAGGTAGATAGAAGTCATTTTTTTAAAATACACTTTTATCGATTATAAATTAGATATATGAATAATAACCGTCCCAGTTTCATGCATATCAATCAGACTGGGACGCCGCACTGGTATCTATATATCTAATATTCGGTATGGGTAAAGTAGCTTGACCTTCAGAGTGATATCTATATATATCTAAAATTCGGTATGGGTAAAGTAGCTTGACCTTCAGAGTGATATCTATATATCTAAAATTCGGTATGGGTAAAGTAGCTCGAACTTCAGAGTGATATCTATATATCTAATACTCGGTATGGGTTAAGTAGCCTGACCTTCAGAGTGATATCTATATATCTAAAATTCGGTATGGGTAAAGTAGCCTGACCTTCAGAGTGATATCTATATATCTAAAATTCTGTATGGGTAAAGTAGCTTGACCTTCAGAGTGATATCTATATATCTAAAATTCGGTATGGGTAAAGTAGCTTGACCTTCAGAGTGATATCTATATATCTAAAATTCGGTATGGGTAAAGTAGCCTGACCTTCAGAGTGATATCTATATATCTAAAATTCGGTATGGGTTAAGTAGCTTGACCTTCAGAGTGATATCTATATATCTAAAATTCGGTATGGGTAAAGTAGCCTGACCTTCAGAGTGATATCTATATATCTAATATTCGGTATGGGTAAAGTAGCCTGACCTTCAGAGTGATATCTATATATCTAATATTCGGTATGGGTAAAGTAGCTTGACCTTCATAGTGATATCTATATATCTAAAATTCGGTATGGGTAAAGTAGCTCGACCTTCAGAGTGATATCTATATATCTTAAATTCGGTATGGGTAAAGTAGCTTGACCTTCAGAGTGGTATCTATATATCTAATATTCGGTATGGGTAAAAAACCCAGTTCTTTGAGGTGAACGTCTATATATACATGCTTTCTTCAACGTTTAATTATGTCGACAAAATGGTATGGGCATGTTTTTCACTCTCTTTCACTGTCTCATTCATGCCCCCTCTCTTTCTCTTACAGTTACAGTTATAGTGTTACTATGGTGTCGATGCCATAGTACATTGCACATTTAAGTTGCATGTCAACTTTAACCGGGATATAATAAAATACAGATAATAACCCTTGTTAATACATACATTTACTGTATTGTTACTATGACTTCTACACCGTAGTACCAGGGACATAGATAAGAGGGATAGGCAACTCCACCTGTACACCTGTAATCTGGTTAAAATATCACACATAGAAATAAAATTGTCCAAATTTTCACATTTTGTAGCAAATAAAACTATTGGTCACATTTGGCACATGAACAAAACATACATATTCTGAAAGCTTAACATTTCAACTTAAGTTAGAGATACAATGAACAACTGGAATTTCTTTGTATTTTGAACACTGACTGGTTTAAAAGACACAAATATTGGGATTTCTGAATTATATTATTTTTTTCCAAAAATTAATAGACTGACATTTTTCATAAGGATAACATATTATCAAAACCTGTAGTATATTAAAATAGTTTTATCTACTGCAATAGAAGAATGTTTAAACGTCCAGAGTTTTTATTTTTTATTTTCATATCTTGAATAGTTTTTTAGCTCTACTGGCCAAAGGCCAGAAGGGCTTATGTTGTGGCGATTTGTCCGTCGTGCGTGTGTCCGTGCGTAAACAATTTCTTGTTAACACGATGCAGTCTTCACTTTTGATTTTATCTCAACCAAACTTGGACAGTAGTTAGATATCCATGAGAACTCGGTTCCTTTCGAAAACCAGCCAGATCCGCCCATGCATGACTGGATTATGGCCCTTGAAATGGTCAAAATTGCTATAAAAGAGCTTGTTAACACGATACAGTCTTCACTTTTGATTGTATCTCAACCAAACTTATACAGTAGTTAGATATCTATGAGAGCTCAGTTCCTTTTGAAAACCAGCCAGATCTGCCTATGCATGACTGGATTATGGACCTTGAAATGGTCAAAATTGCTATAAAAGAGCTTGTTAACACGATACAGTCTTCACTTTTGATTGTATCTCAACCAAACTTATACAGTAGTTAGATATCTATGAGAGCTCAGTTCCTTTTGAAAACCAGCCAGATCTGCCGATGCATGACTGGATTATGGACCTTGAAATGGTCAAAATTGCTATAATAGAGCTTGTTAACACGATACAGTCTTTATTTTTATCTCTACTGGCCAAAGGCCAGAAGGGCTTA
>JASEVX010000014.1:5481267-5635965 GCA_031761405.1 Serripes groenlandicus
TGTGATAATGCACACAGAGGGTCTAGGGCATCTAGAGACCACACCCTTCTGACAGGGAGTAACATTCCATCTGGATCCACGAGGACAAAACCAACGTTACCGTTTATGTTCTGTGATACACACAGAACAACATTACTTGATATATACTGTACCACTCACGACGAGGTCATTTGTTCCACTTGTAAACTTACCGGTCATACAACTTGCGATACATGCGATGTCACTAGGCGCAGTGCTCGATTAAAATATGTTGAAGAGGAGTTGAAGAAAGTCGTTAAAACTCTGAGAGAC
This sequence comes from Serripes groenlandicus, assembly GCA_031761405.1. NCBI lineage: Eukaryota > Metazoa > Mollusca > Bivalvia > Cardiida > Cardiidae > Serripes > Serripes groenlandicus. Next base: position 5,481,559 of record JASEVX010000014.1, read on the forward strand.
TTAACATCTAGATATGACGACCTTAGAAAGAACAGACAAATTGCTAAATCAACCGTGAAAACTCAGATAAAGAAATGTTTCAGCGGCATTCATCAATTACGCAGGGATATGAACGATAAACTGGATCAACTCGAAAACGAAATGTCTTCCGAAATCCGAAACATCGACGAGAAGATGAATCAAGAGATAGACCGTCACGTGACTTTAGCCGATGGCATTTTACGTCAAATCGGGGATCTGGACAAATCTATGTCTGAATGTCTAAAAACGCGGGAAAATGACGTCATGTTTGTCGGAATGAAAAAGGCGTCTTCACGAGCACGTGAATGTGGACATATCATTGACAATGTACAGAAAGACATTTTCCCAATAGACATTCGTTTTCAACCAAATGACGTTCTAACTGACATGATCCAACAATTACAATCACTCGGGACTGTTGCTAACAGCCAACCTGTCTATACCGGTCATAACCGGACCTCTATACTGAACATGTCTGTTAAGGACAAACAGGAGATAGATGTGAAATCAAAATCACACAGTGGATGTACATTCATGTCTGACGGACATCTTGTACTCGCATGTCACAGTGACGGTCTAAAACTGTTTGATAAAAACTTCCAGTTTATATCCCAGTCGGCTATTCCGGCATTAGACGTGTCTGCTATCAACGACACCGACGTCATAGTTACACAATGTAAACAACTCCAGCGTGTAAGAGTATTCCCTGATATGGTGGTGAAGACAACATTGAAGATGGAGAGAGATTGTTATGGTGTAGATGTTTATGGTGACGAGATCTACGTTACCTGTCATGATGCTCCTGGTAATGGTGAAGTACGAGTACTCAACATGGCCGGTAAACTACAGAGAAGGTTGGGAGTGGAGAACGATAAATACATGTTTACACGTCCTAACCGTGTAACAGTAAACAGGAATGGGAGTCAGGTGTTTGTCTCTGATTGGGTCACTAACATTGTAACATGTTTAAACAATCAAGGTCACGTGATATACCAGTACTCTGACAGAGACTTGAAGTCACCAGACGGAATGTATGTGGATGGAGAGGATAACCTGTTAGTGTGTGGAGTGAATTCTGACAATGTACATGTAGTACGACGTGGTGGTGGTAAGGAGAAGATTTTGTTGTCAGAGAAAGACGGAATGAAATACCCATGTTGTATATCGTACAGACAGAGTGATGGTTGTCTAGTGGTTGTTTTACATAAGAAGGCTGACACTGATAAAAAGCTGATTATATTCAGGACTAGATAAACTCGTGCGTACCAGAAAAACTATTGCCACAATGTTTTAAATGTACCTTAGTTACGTCAACTCATTCGAGAACGTCATTATGAATGAATGGAACAATACAACCAATGTTATGTATTATTATTTGTGTACATAAATTTAGTATGACTATATAACCAGAATATAGTCAGAATGGTCAAAATAATTAATACCTTTTCCAAATGTGTTTTCTAAATAACTATGTCACTTCAACAGTGTATGTCAACTATCATACTATTAGTATGAATATTTAGACTAAAATTACAAACTATCGTTATCTAAATGAACTAAGTCACAGGAAACCTACAGAATATTCAGATCACCCTGTGTCTGCGAGCAGCTAGTTTGTTCATGCATCATATGGAATCTCATGAGGAACGGTAGTGATAAAACTCGAAAATACAAGTATGTACATACCTCGTTAAAAAGTGATCTAAATAAGCTAAGTTACAGGAAACCTAGCGAATATCCAGTAACCGTTTCAATACTGATTCTTTTTTAAAATAAATGTGTCTAGCTATGTATTTGGAAGAGTCCATAGCAAATTTCAAGAAATATCAAAATAGAAATGTTGAGTTTAGCACAGATTTCACATAATCGGTTCCAGTAGTTTTATTAAGTGTTTTATTTTAGACATTTGAGCCGTCCCGCCAGAAAACCAACACTGTGGCCTCTGCGTAATGTATCGACCAGATCAGCCTGCGTAGACCCCACATACTGATCCTGGCCGACACATTCCGTCTCAGTTGGATAGAGGTATAGAGTAATGACTCCTGAAATAGAAAATCCACAGGAGGCGAACAGTGTCTATCCGGGTAAGCCTGAGCGGCATGCTTAGGCTTATCCCGCCAGAAAACCAACATTGTGGCCTCTGCGTAATGTATCGACCCAGATCAGCCTGTGCAGACCCCACATACTGATCCTGGCTGACACATTCCGTCTCAGGGGGATAGAGGTATAGAGTAATGATTCCTGAAAATCCACAGGAGGCGAACAGTGTATATTCGGGTAAGCCTGCGCGGCATGCTTAGGCTTATCCGGGTCGATACTTTACGCAATGTTGGTTTTTTGGCGGGACGGTTCACTTGTTTAAATGATGTATTCGTGATTTTTTATCTTTATATATAGCACTTACAGACTTGTTGTTTTAATTTTGTATATAAATGTAGATTCGTTGATCTTTTTTGTTCTATTTTCCCATATATAAACGACGTAAGAACATGGAAGCAGTTTAGTTTATGCATGTTATTTCATACATCTGGTGAGGTGACCTAGTTCTGGGTTGTTTCCCTAGGGTATATGAATAAGTAATGTATTGCCCTGATATAACTGAATGTTTGTTGAAAATTATGCAAATCTCAAAAATATGCACAAACCGTGATGCAGATTATTTGATCAGTTTTCACAATGAAAGTTGGCAGTGCTTTAATTGCTATGGTGTAATAACCTTTTCCCACACACAACAACTCTGCAGCAAACGACTTTCAAAACATATTATCAAACACATCTATAAATGAAGGGATACTTATTCAATAGAGTTGAAAACATTGTGACAAAAGGAGAAAATGCTCAACATGAACAATTTCTCTTCTCGTCACAATGATTCCAAATGTCGTCTTGCAGACTTGGCAGAAAGCGTCTGTATGCTGGTAAGGGTTGACGCCGCTTTCGAAAGATTGTTTGTGTTTCCTGGCTTTTCCGCCCCTGCACTCCACGCAACTGGCTGCCATTAAACATATACTGTTAGCCCATTGGTGAAAGACGAAGGACCCTTGTCACAGTTACTTTTGTCAAACGTCGAAGAGAATTGTGGCTGAGCTGGGATTCAAACTCATAATCCATGATAACCCGTGTCGTTAACGACTGAGCTACCGGGCTCTGCTATTTAAAGAAACTGGGTAAAAGGGCCTGTATGTTGGTAAGGATTAACGCCGCTTTCAACAGTATTTAAATATCCTAGGTGTATAACAGTTCTGCTATTCTTTATTCTAACATCGGTCGTATACATCAGACTTATGTTATTCCCCCTTTCAACAGTATTTAAATACCCTAGGTGAATAACAGTTCTGCTATTCTTTATTCTAACATCGGTCGTATACATCAGACTTCTGTTATCCTCGCTTTCAACAGTATTTAAATATCCTAGGTGAATAACAGTTCTGATATTCTTTATTCTAACATCGGTCGTATACATCAGACCTCTGTTATTCCCGCTTTCAACAGTATTTAAATATCCTAGGTGAATAACAGTTCTGCTATTCTTTATTCTAACATCGGTCGTATACATCAGACTTCTGTTATCCTCGCTTTCAACAGTATTTAAATATCCTAGGTGAATAACAGTTCTGATATTCTTTATTCTAACATCGGTCGTATACATCAGACCTCTGTTATTCCCGCTTTCAACAGTATTTAAATATCCTAGGTGAATAACAGTTCTGCTATTCTTTATTCTAACATCGGTCGTATACATCAGACTTCTGTTATCCCCGCAAACCGAAGCAACAAAGGGGGAAGCCATAACTTTCATGTTTAAATTCGTTTGTATGACCCGACCAGGGATTGCACCCTGATCCCCCCAGACAGACGGTCTTACAACTAAACTACCGAGTCAATGTTATTTGCGGTAACTACATTTATGCTAGAGATTTGCAGACTTACAAGATATAACTTTGGGTTTAATATATTTCAACAGGCTAAATTTATTTCCCTTGGACTGTGTATGTTATGATGTCTTCTTCAAATAATAGTGTACAACGCACTGCTTCAGTAATATTATGACTATTTTAACCGGGGACTATGAATACATCATTCGGTCGAACAAAGGTAGAATAAATCATGAATGGTCGCGATTTGGATTAAATAGAGAGATTGGTTGTGTTTCCTGGCTTTTCCACCACAGCAATCCACACAACATACTTTCACAGTAAATGGCTGCCTTTTAACATTTGCTGTTAGTCACAGTGACCTTTAATAAACGTTGCAGAGAATTTGGGCTGAGCTGGGATTCGAACTAATAATCCATGATAACCCGTGTCGTTAACGACTGAGCTACCGGGCTAGTCTATTTAAATAGACTGTGTAATATGAACATACATCACGGTCCGAATCTACAGAGCGGAAAGATGAACAATAACGCCATTTTCAACATTACATGTGCTTCAGTTATATCGAACACGTGTTTAAAATAATTTAAACATGTGGGACTCGACCTTAATATTATTATTGTGAAATGTTTAGAGCCATGTTTCATGTATGCACAGGCTCACCCAAGTCTTCACAGGGGGAAACAAATTCCATATCAGCAGTCAATTAATTGTTTGATTGATTGATTGATTAATTGATTGATTTATTTATTAATTGATTGATTTATTTATTAATTGATTGATTTATGTATTAAATGATTGATTGATTGATTGTTTGTCTAGTGTTTTACCCCGATTTCAGCAATTTCTAAGTTATAACACGGAGTTTCCTGTGTAAATTACAAGAACTACTGGTCCTGACACTTGCCAATCAGTCGTAATGCTAACCCCTCGCAACCATGAGCGCCAAGGAGGGCAGCAATTACAAACATTTTAAAGTCTTCGGTATTACCAGGCCGGGTATGTAGTGGTAAGATCGTCTGCCTCGAGGGCGGGGTACTCAGGTTCGACTTCCGATTGGGTCCTACTTACGATCTAACAAATTGAAGCAGAGACTTCCCTCCTTGACGCTAGGGACTGTGATGTTAGCATAACGAATGGCGCTAGCGACTTTCCTTCTTGACGTTAAGGACTGCACTTTTAGCATAACGACTGGTGCTTGCAACTTCCATCTTTGACGTTAAGGACTGTGATGCTAACATAACGACTGGTGCTAGCGACTTCCCTCCTTAACGCTACTGACTGTGGTGCTAGCACATGTGATGTTAGTATAACTACTGTTGCTATCGACTTCCCTCATTGACGATGTGGACTGTGATTTTAGTATAACTACAGGTGCAAGCGACTTCTCTCCTTGACGCCTGGGACTGTGATGTTAGTATAACGACTGGTGCTAGCGACTTCCCTCCTGGACGCTATGGTCCGTGATGTTAGCATGCCTACTGGTGCTAGCGACTCCTCTCCTTGACGTTATGGACTTTGATTTTTAGTATAACTACTGGTGCTAGCGACTTCCCTCATTGACGTGATGTACTGTGATGTAAGCATAACGACTCTTGCTAGCGACTTCTTTCCTTGACGTTATGGTCCGTGATGTTAGAATAACGACTGGTACTAGCGACTTCCATCTTTGCCGCTAAGGACTGTGATGTTAGCATAACGACTGGTGCTAGCGACTTCCCTCCTTGACGCTAGGGACTGTGATGATAGCATACCGACTGGTGTTAGCGACATCCCTCACTGACGCTAGGGACTGTGATGTTAGCATAACGACTGGTGCTAGCGACTTCCCTCATTGACGCTAGGGACTGTGATGTTAGCATAACGACTGGTGCTAACGACTTCCCTCCTTGACGTTAGAGACTGTGATGATAGCATAACGAATGATGCTAGCGACTTCCCTCATTGACGCTACTTACTGTGATGATAGCATAACGACTGGTGCTAGCGACTTCCCTCCTTGACGCTACTGACTGTGATGTTAGCATAACGACTGGTGCTAGCGACTTCCCTCCTTGAAGTTAAGGACTGTGATTATAGCATAACGACTGGTGCTAGCGACTCCCCTTATTGACGTTAAATACTGTGATTATTGCATAACGACTGGTGATAGCGACTTCCCTCCTCGACGCTATGGACTGTGATGCTATCATAACGACTGGTACATGCGCTGTCGTCAGGTTGTCGTTAACAGTCGTACTGGTAATTTGACGCATGACTGGTGCTAGCGACTTCCCTCCTTGACGCTACTGACTGTGATGTTAGCATAACGACTGGTGCTAGCGAATTCCCCCCTTGACGTTAGGGACTGTAATGTTAGCATAACGACTGATGCTAGCGACTTCCCTCCTTGACGCTACTGACTGTGATTATAGCATAACGACTGGTGCTAGCGACTCCCCTTATTGACGTTAAATACTGCTATTATTGCATAACGACTGGTGAGAGCGACTTCCCTCCTTGACGCTATGGACTGTGATGCTATCATAACGACTGGTACATGCGCTGTCGTCAGTTTATCGTCAACAGTCGTAGTGGTAATTTGACGCAGGAAATGCTGGGGAATGATTGAAATAGTTTTGAAAGCAGCTTAAAACAGAACATAAACAAAGAAACAAACACACAGATACAAGTCATTGGTGTAAAGATATGTAACGTGCTTGAACTTCCTACAAACTGACGCTTCGTTTTTTGAATTAGCACATGAAGGATATTATCGATTTAAGTTTAACGCCGTTTTCAAATGAAATCAGTCACATCATGGCGGCCAGATTTTCCAAACATCAACAAATGTCTACTTGTTGGAAAGGGTATGTGTCGTCTAGCATTATTAACTCTTATCTAAATCATCTTCAGGAGCTTTGAAGTACGTAGACAAGGAAACTATATGAATAAAATGTATTAACACTATCCACCAGGATTCACATCTGTAGCAAATTACTTTTTAAAATAAATATCTAGGCAACAAATAATTGAAAATCCCTACAAATAAGAGTTTAACTATTTAACTTAAAAGGTATGCATTGTAGCAAAATGTGATATTGCTCCTTGTGTCACAGTGTTGTCGGAAGTCGTCCACTGCAGTTGCGACAAAATACGTCTGCATGTGGAAGGTGTTACCGATGGATAAGTTCTCCCACTTCTTGTTTCCGGTTTATTTGTTCGGTCGTATAGTGGTAGAGCGTCAACCCCTTCTACAGGAGGTCGAGGGATCGGGTCATACCCAAAACTTAAACAAATGTAGATATGGACTTCCCTCCTAGGCGCGCAGGGCTATGCGATTAGCATTACGAGTGACTGGCTGGTTTCAGAATAAAGAGACCAATAGTACTTACCAGGAAACATCGTGATATAACCAAAAATACGTTAACATTGGCGTAAAACACCAAACAATCAATCAATCAATCATTAAAACCAGACCTCAACTTCGATAAAGTAGCAAACGCTCGTACATATCTAATGTCGGCCTCTTACAGTGCGGCTTGACCTAATCGTCAGCAGCAAGTCGATTGGGCTTGCTAACCTAATACCAGCGAGTCAGTTGTGCTTGCTAATCTAATACCAGCGAGTCGATCGTGCTTGCTAACCTAAGACCAGCGAATTGATCGTGCTTGATAACCTAAAACCAGCGAGTCCGTCGTGCTTGCTAATCTAATACCAGCGAGTCGATCGTGCTTGCTAATCTAATACAAGCGAGTCAGTCGTGCTTTCTAACCTAATATAAGCGAGTTGATCGTGCTTACTAGCCTAATACCAGCGAGTCAGTCGTGCTTGCTAAGCTAATACCAGCGAGTCGATCGTGCTTGCTAACCTTATACCAGCGAGTCGATCGTGCTTGCTTATCTAATACCATCGAGTCAGTCGTAAATGCTTATATAATACTAGCGAGTCGATCGTGCTTGCTAACCTAATACCAGCGAGTCGATCGTGCTTGTTAATCTAATACCAGCGAGTCAGTCGTGCTTGCTAACCTAATAAAAGCGAGTCAGTCGTGCTTGCTAACCTAATATCAGCGAGTCAGTCGTGCTTGCTAACCTAATACCAGCGAGTCAGTCGTGCTTGCTAACCTAATACCAGCGAGTCAGTCGTGCTTGCTAATCTAATACCAGCGAATCAGTCGTGCTTGCTAATCTAATACCAGCGAATCAGTCGTGCTTGCTAATAACGGTGAGTTAGTCGTGCTTGCTAATATAATACCAGCGAGTCAGTCGTGCTTGCTAACCTAATACCAGCGAGTCATTCGTGCTTGCTAACTTAATGCCAACGAGTCAGTCGTGTTTGCTAATAGAATACCAGCGAGTCAGTCGTGCTTGTTAACATAATAGCAACAAGTCAGTCGTACTTGCTAATCTAATACCAGAGAGTCAGTTTGTCTTGCTAACCTAATACCAGCGAGTTAGTCGTGCTTGCTAACCTAATACCAGCGAGTCAGTTGTGCTTGCTAACCTAATAACCAAGAACGCGAAGAAGGTAAAGCTTTTACTACCATGTTTTATGTCTTTGAAGTCTCTGCAATCAACCATTGACATTTTATTACATTAAGCTATAGTGCATTGGTCCTTAACTACTTAATTTGAATCACTGAATTCGTAAACAAATGTGCATAGTTATCTAATATAAGGCAATTGGAAATTAAAACGTTCATCTCGAACAAATAATTCGTTGATACACTTATGTATGAGGGAAATGTATACTAGTTCAATATTTTTATGAATACATATATTTAAGATAGGTATCGATATCATTATTGAACCTTACTTATCTATTTTTCGGATCGTTTTTTAATTGTTAGTTGTTGTACAATGGACATTGATAATTCAGTATACATGGACCCTTGAGTTATATACTCCCTGTTAATAGAGAAATCGGTTATAAAACGGTATTTGTGCCTTAATATAAAACGAATTTAAATGTCGATCAGGAACTGCGAAATACAGCAGAAGAATGTAATATAATAAGTCACTATAGTGATGTGATCACAGCGACGAACGGTTTAACAATTCATACAATACAATGAAAATATTAAAAGTTGTGATGTTTCCCTTTCCACCTGCATAATTTTTTTGCCAAAATGTATTAAGCTCTATTCAATAAAAATATATTTATTTATAAATATTTATCACATTTGGCCTTGATTTGGTTCAAAGTCGTCTGCTGCATGTTTGGATATGTGGAAAAGAGTTAACCGAACATTGCACATGCGCATGACGAGGGTACTCTCAACGATGGATATTTTGACAATTCGTTCACACACCAGATTGGATAATTATGAATTCCGATTAGAATAGTAGCTACAAAACTGAATCAACATGTAACGAAAACAACGAAGTAAGAGTTTATAATTATCAATTTCTATTTTATAAATGCATATAGCCTGCACCGTTTACCGAGTATAATTAAATTTAGTTGCAATAGGTTTCAACAACAATCATTTTAATTTGTCCTTATTTACCTCCATGTTTAGAAAGTACCCAGTTTTAACACAAAATTAAATGGCATATAGTTTTCTTACTGAATTAAAGTCCTGTTTAGTGATAGCGTCGATTGGAGTTTTGCGTCGTTTTCAACAGTGTTAAAGTTATATCACGGGGACCAGTTCACCAACCCATGTGTTTCCTGGCTTTCGCACACCAGCACTCCACACAACATTATTTACAACAACTGGCTGCTTTTCTACATATACTAATAACCTATTTGTCTGCGCAACCTGATCTGGATATGCACAGTTCGTCAAAAAGTCGTAGATGGAAATTTAATAAAGCAGTATCAATTTGGATATATAGAAGACAGGCGTTGTTCCACATGTATAATAATTACGTTAAGGTTTGTTTTCATGGAGCACCTGATAAATATTCATTATCTTATACGAGTGTTTGCCTTTCGTTCCCAATAATTAATGAATACACATTATTGAATGATGGTTTACCGAACACAAGATGTATTGAACACTAGATGTATTTTTGCATTCGATTTCTTTTCTATACACCAAAAAACATTATGGTTTGCCTAAAAGTATAACATTAATGTTACAAAAAGTATCCGAGTAAACCGTAAAGTGTTTTAATATTATAAATATGATGGTCATATTTTTCAAACATCCATTAAACAGCAAATTGATCATTTCCAACGTGCATATTATGTGAAATATCTAGAGAAGAAGATTTCTCAAGACAAAAGTGACTCAAGGGGGAATTGATTTCTAATTTAGCCGAAAAGTTTTCAACTTTATTCAATAAGTAAACGTTCATTTATTGAGATTGCCCAGAGCATTGTCACTATGTTCTCAGTGTCACCTGCTGTAGATTGATTGTATAAGGGGTTGGGTTAAGGACAATCCGATCAACCTTTAAAGTTCACTTCATGTTGTCTGAGTTTACAATCATCTGAGGAAAAAGGTTAGAAGTTTAAATTACAAAAAATAGTTTGAAAACATTTGTAGAAAAAGATATCGCTCGTTTCGTTAAATTGTTTCTCTTTGCTTTCAGTTCTAACGTCGTCTGCTGCAATTCGCCAAATATTTTCTTTAAAAAAAGAAAATGTTCAATCGCAGTGTTATAAAGAAATCGCGTGTACTTATTAAATTAATTCCAAAATAACCGATTCATAAAGTCGTCTGCTAAAAAAAAAAACCGCTCGTTTAAGCAATTAATTATTATATATTTTTTGTAAATATGTGTTTCTAAAGTAGTCATTTGCAGAATATTTTCAGATTGAGTTAACTTACAGTACTTATCTTCTATAAGACTTTTTCAGAGATATATGATTCTAGTTGTTTTTAATGTAAATTTATTTTGTTATGTATGTATTATTCATATTTACTAATAGCAAAGTCATAATTAAGCAACTGCATGATAAAAGGTACAAGTTGGTATTTCTGAACAGTGTAAACTCAGATCATTTTGTCCACCTGCTCAGTCTTATCAAAAGTACGATTGTTTAAACAATATAAACCTTTCCTCGCTATGATATCCATAGTCTGTTTTGACAAAATAAAAGCTATTATATTAACATGAACATTAAAGACAATTTTACCACAACCAATGCAGACACATTGAAAACATCTGGGCATGAACAAAACCTTTATATATCAAAACATAAATATTGAAAACATCTGGGCATGAACAAAACCTTTATAAATCAAAGCATAAATATTGAAAACATCTGGGCATGAACAAAACCTTTATAAATCAAAGCATAAATATTGAAAACATCTGGGCATGAACAAAACCTTTATAAATCAAAACATAAATATTGAAAACATCTGGGCATGAACAAAACCTTTATAAATCAAAGCATACATATTGAAAACATCTGGGCATGAACAAAACCTTTATAAATCAAAGCATACACATTGAAAACATCTGGGCATGAACAAAACCTTTATAAATCAAATCATAAATATTGAACACTCTGTGGTATCATTGAATATACTTGAAAACATTGTAAGTCTGACGAAATTGCTCGTTTGAGCAATTTATTACTTGTATCGGTTCTTTTACTGCAATTCTTCTTTTGCAGAGGTGTCAGAATTCTTTTGTATGAAGGAAATGGTAAATGAATCGGCTAAAACCTCAATACCTTTTCCATTACCCTTTACAACTAACAGTCGTATTCTAACGCATATACAACAGACGAATTTTGACAACAATGTGGCAAAAAACATTGTTCATAATAATGAGCACTTTCTCCCTTTGTAACATAGCTTTCAACTCTATTCAATAATAACTCATTTATTTGGATTTATTAGACAAAGTCGTCTGCTACATATGTGGTGCATGTAGGAATGATTTAATAAATATCACAGACATTTTATTGTTCTGATTGATTGAACCTTTGAGGATTCAATACGAATCTCTTCATCTTATTGTTTTGATTTATTGACTATTTGAGGATTCAATACGAATCTCTAAATTTGATTGTTATGATTGAGTTACACAATGAGGATTCAATACTAATCTTTACATCTTATTGTTTTGATTTATTGACTATTTGAGGATTCAATACGAATATTAACATCTTAGTGTTCTGATTGATTTACACATTGAGGATTAAATACGAATCTCTACATTAAATTTCTGGTGGGACATGTTTAATGTAGAGTATTTTGAAGTAGAAAATATCGCTTTAAAATCTTTCACGAATCGCATAAACAAAAACAGGTATTTCGCGAGACTAAAGGTCAAGAAATATGCCGATTCTCGACACTACGAGTAGCTAAATTAAAAAGCCCGTACACTACTGCAACATCGTGTTGTCTTTAAGATTATACATTCTTAAACAAGTGGAGATAAAGAACAGACGATTTATACAAATGTTAATGTTTTCAATAATGGAATAACACTGTTTACACGTGTAATAAGACTTTATTAAGTGTGGTTGACGTGACACTACCGCATCTTGAAGGATTGTCAGGCTTTTTGTTTTAATTTTAAAAGTCCTAAATATTGAAGCATTGTCAGGCTTTTTGTTTTAATTTTAAAAGTCCTAAATATTGAATTGGACTGGTCACAAAACAGGAAATAAGAAATTTATTTTTGAGATTTTGCGAACGACGCCAACGCGCAGTCTACTACGGATATTTGCGTTCGTTAATCGCATCAGTTCGACAAGCCCCTTTACTATGCACTGATTATATTTGCTGGCAATTGAATCCTCATTTCAAATATATTAGAATACATCTGATAACTCAAATAGCATGTGTAACCTTTTTTTAATGAATATATTATACATTTTTGTATATGTATAACTCTATTAATACAAATCATAGGATGCAGTGTGATTATAAATAATAACAAATAGTTATTATATATAGCTTTCTTTTCAATCAATGTTTTCAAATATTACCTGCTATTGAAGACGTGGAAAGTCGGCTATGTCTCGGAAAGGGTAAACTATATTATAACTCGGTATAACCCTTTCCAAAATATACCAACTCTTCAATAGGCGACTTTGACAACATAGAGGAGTGAACATAGCGATTCTCTATAACTTAAAACATTGTAATTGAATAGAGTTAATAACATTGCGCCAAAGAGGAAAAATTGCCGATTGTGAAAATAAAGTTACTCCATAATCAATGACTGTAATGTTTTTAAAAGTCGTCTGCTGAAAACGCGTCGACCATGTCTGCTTGTGGGAAAAGGTTAACAATTATTGTGTCTATTATTTCAATCGATTGTTTTTATGACAATAGACACAGGTCGATTAGTTAAACCCTTCTGTTGGACTGAAACCAATATTTAAACTGTATGTACTGATTGATGAGAGAAAACAATTATATATATTTCCACAAAACATCGGCTTTGGAAACAATTCGATCCCGGAATGCCAGATTTACATTCTGTGTGTGGACTATTTATCAAAAATACTGTTATGTGTGTCTGTCCGTACACATGCGACAAGAGTACTACATATAAGGAAAACTCTATTATCAAATATACCATTGACAGTGTTATTATTTAAGATATGGTGCCTTGATCCTTAATAACTCTTATGTCTATTGTATACCTATTTACTGAATTTTGGAATACAATTTATATTTAGGTATCGTTTCTGATATTAGGCGAGCGATAAGTTATATGTTCACCTGAGACTAGACAATTTATATTTAGGTATCGTATCTGATATTAGGCGAGCGAAAAGTTAAATGTTCACCTGAGACTAAACATTCGTCAGAACACAGAGGTATGAGGGTAAACAAGTACCTCCTCAATAAATATGTCAATAAGTATAATTATTTAAAACTGAAAGAAATTAAATCGACAATAAACAAACTCACAATTTTTGTCTTAGCTTGCCAGCGATGAATGTCGCCAACCGCTGATATCTTATAACAATAGTTCAGATTGCCTCCTGATCCTGAACATTGCAAAATATTGGGGCTGATCTGAGAACTAAACTGTTTGTTTTTCAGATTGATTTTACTTTTGCAAGAAATGGGCAGTAAAACAATCCACTGTATTGTTACTATGACTTCTATGCCGTAGTGCATTGTAGATTTATGTTCTATGTCAACTTTAACCCTAATATAATAAACATACAGATAATAACCCTTGTTAATACATACAGATAATAACCCTTGTTAATACATACATTTACTGTACTGTTACTATAACTTTTATGCCGTAGTGCAGTGTACGTTTAAGTTGTTTGTCAACTTTAACCCTGATATAAAAAAAACACAGTTAATAACACTTGTTAATACATACATTTACTGTACTGTTACTATAACTTCTATGCCGTAGTGCAGTGTACGTTTAAGGTGTATGTAAATTTTAACTCTGATATAACAAAACACAGATAATCCCTTTTAAATACTTACTTTGTCTGTATTGTTACTATGACTTCTATGGTGTAGTGCAGTGTACGTTTAAGTTGTATGTCAATTTTAACCGAGATATAATAAACATACAGGTAATAACCCTTGTTAGTACATACATTTCAGGCAACGTAGTAACGAATTCACACACTACCAGCATGGCATCTGGATCCAAATCTTTCTATAAAGGGTCTGACGAAATACCCAACAATGACTGTGACGTATGTTTGTCAAGTGGTCAAACATTAGAGGCTATATCCTACTGTACCATATGCTGTGAGTACCTGTGTCAGTCATGTGATAAGGCACACAGGGGGTCTAGGGCATCTAGAAACCACACCATTCTGACAGGGAGTAATATTCCATCTGGATCCACGAGGGCAAAACAAACGTTACCGTTTATATGCTGTGATACACACAGAACAACGTTACTTGATATATACTGTACCACTCACGACGAGGTCATTTGTTCTACTTGTAAACTTACCGGTCATACAACTTGCGATACAGGCGATGTCACTAGGCACAGTGCTCGATTAAAATATGTTGAAGAGGAACTGAAGAAAGTCGCTAAAACTCTGAGAGACTTAACATCTAGATATGACGACTTTAGAAAGAACAGACACATTGCTAAATCAACCATGAAGACTCAGATAAAGAAATGTGTCAGTGACATGCATCAATTACGCAGGAATATTAACGACAAACTGGATCAACTCGAACATGAAATGTCTTCCGAAATCCGAAACATCGATGAGAAGATGAATCAAGAGATAGACCGTCACGTAACTTTAGCCGATGGAATTTTACGTCAAATCGTGGATCTGGACAAATCTTTGTCTGAATGTCTAAAAACGCGGGAAAATGACGTCATGTTTGTCGGAATGAAAAAGGCGTCTTCACGAGCAAGTGAATGTGGACAAATCATTGACAATCTCCAGAAGGACATTTTCCCAATAGACATTCGTTTTCGACCCAATGATGTTCTAACTGACATGATCCAACAATTACAATCACTCGGGACTGTTGCTAAGAATCAGCCTGTTTATACCGGTCATAACCTGACCTCTATAATGAACATTTCTGTTAAGGACAAACAGGAGATACGTGTGAAAACAGAAACAATCCAAGGATGTACATTCATGTCTGACGGACATCTTGTACTCGCCTGTTTAAATGACGGTCTAAAATTGTTTGATAAAGACTTCCAGTTTAAATCCCAGTTAGCTGTTCTGGCATTAGACGTGTCTGCTATCAACGACACTGACGTCATAGTTACACAAGGTAAACAACTCAAGCGTGTAAGAGTATTCCCTGATATGGTGGTGAAGACAACATTGAAGATGGAGAGAGATGGTTGTGGTGTAGATGTTTATGGTGACGAGATCTATGTTACCTGTCATGATGATCCCGGTAATGGTGAAGTACGAGTACTCAACATGGCCGGTAAACTACAGAGAAGGTTGGGAGAGGATAAGGGTAAATACATGTTTACACTTCCTAACCGTGTAAAAGTAAACAGGAATGGTAGTAAGGTGTTTGTCTCTGATGAGGACACTAACATTGTAACATGTTTAAACAATCAAGGTCACGTGATATACCAGTACTCTGACAGAGATTTGAAGTCACCACTCGGAATGTATGGGGATGGAGAAGATAACCTCTTAGTGTGTGGATTGGAATCTCTCAATGTACATGTAGTCCGACCTGGTGGTGGTAAGGAGATGATTATGTTGTCAGAGAAAGACGGGATGAAATACCCATTGTGTATATCGTACAGACAGAGTGATGGTTGTTTAGTGATTGGTTCAGATACGACGTCTGACACTGATCAAAAGCTGGTTATATTCAGGACTAGATAAACTCATGCGAGCCAGAAAAACTATTTCCGTAAAGAGTTGTACATGTTTTACAGCCGATACAGATATGTAAGTGGATGGAAGGAAGTAAAATGGTCTCAATATTTACAGTTTCTTCCTTTTCCACAATGTTTTATATGTACATTATGCCAAAGTCATCGAGAACGTCACTATGAAGGAACAGAACAATAACAACAATATTGTACAAACCGACGTCATATTAATGAAATGTCTTCGAAAACGGCGTTAAATGCCAATCAATCATTATTGTACACACTTTTATGTAACTGTTTTATTTACGGCGAAAACTCACTTTTTCCCTTGAAACATAACTATTTAGAGACACACAAGACTTTTGGTTGAATGGCTAGTTAATCAAATAAGCTCTTTCCTCCTTTTCCAAATTTTATTGATAAATATCATGCGCCAGAAACGCAAGGAATAGATTGAGATTTACTTATTCTGTATATAATTTCGTCATTGTACAAACGTGACTGCCGAGTCCCGATTGCTCAGTCGGTAACGAAGCGGGCTTTCAATCCAGGGGCTGTGAATTCGAATCCCGGCTCGGCCAACTTTCTTTCCGACGTTTGACAAAAGTCAATGCGACATGCGTCATTCGTCTACCACCAATGGGCTAAGTCTATGTGGAAAAGCAGCCTGTTGCTTGGGAAGATTGTTGTGTGCAGTACTGTTGTGAGAAAACCAGGAAACAAATGAGTAGGTGAACTGGCCGCCGTGATATGACTGGAATTTGTTGAACACGGCGTTAAACCGCAATCAATCAATCAATCAATCAAACGTGACTGCTTTAATCTGGTTTAACACCCGGTAAATATATGTACATATGAGTGTAAAATTGTAGAAAGAACGTCCTCGTTATTGACAGTTTCTACCTTTCCCACAATATTTAAACGGTAGCTTAGTCAGCTCAATCGAGAACGTCATTATGAAAGAAAGGAACACCACAAGCAATGTTATGGATTAGTATTTTTGTACATAAATATATTATGGCTATATAACCAGAAACGTCAACATATTAACACCTTTTCCAAACAGTGTATGTCAACTATCATGCTATTAGTATGTATGTACATTTAGACTGAAAATACAAATGATCGTTATCTAAATGAGCTAAGTCACAGGAAACCTGCCGAATATCCAGATCACCCTGCGTCTACGTGCAGTCTGTTCATACAACATGGGAAACCTCATGTGGAACGGTTGTGATAAAACTCGACTATACAACAAAACAATAATGTACAGACCTCGTTCAAACGTTGCCTAAATTAACAAAGTCACAGGAAACCTACCGAATATCCAGATCACCCTGCGTATACGTGCAGTGTGACAGAACTCGACGATACAAGAATACAATAATGCACAGACCTCGTTCAAACGTTACCCGAATGAACTAAGTCACAGGAAACCTACTGAATATCCAGATCACCCTGCGTCTTCAAGCAGTCAATTCTAAATCGTTCAAGCAGCATGACAACCTCGTGAGGAACGGTTGTGATTAAACTCCAGTATACAAGTATGCTCGTTCAATGATCGTCTAACAGTTACCTTAATGAACTTAGTCACAGGAAACCTACCAACTATCCAGATCACCCTGCAGTTCATGCATCATGACATGCTCGTTCAATGATCGTCTAAAAGTTACCTAAATGAACTTAGTCAAAGGGAACCTTCCGACTATCCAGATCACCATGCAGTTCATGCATCATGACAAATATCTCGAGGAACGGTTGGGACAAGTACCGATTATACAAGTATGCAGTTTGATCATAATTATTATTTTAACAAATATTCGTGGTATGTGAAAAGAATCATAGCAAACGAGTGGAGTTTTAATAGATAAATGTGTATTGTCAAATGTAAACTGTTCAATACTGTTTTGTTTTAAATAAACGTGTGTAGCTTTGTATTTGGAAGAGTCGATGGCAATTTTCAAGAAATATCAAAATTGAAATGTTGAGTTTTTGAGCACAGACTGCACAAAATCGGTTCCAGCAGTGATATGTGTAACGGTTTTATTAAGATACTTGAGCCGGCCCGCGAGAAAGCCAATACTATGGCCTCTGCGTAATGTATCGACCGAGATCATCATGCGCAGTCCGCACAGACTGATCAGGGCCGAAACATTCCGTCTCGGGGGGATAGAGGTATCTATAGAGTAATGATTCCTGAAACAGAAAAATCCACAGGAGGCGAAAAGTGTCTATCCGGGTAAGCCTGTGCGGCATGCTTAGGCTGATTCGGGACGATACTTTACGCAGAGTCCACAATGTTGGTTTTCTCGCAGGACGGCTCACTTGTTTAAATGATGTATTCGATATGTTGTATATTTATATTTAGCACTTACAGACTTATTGTTTTAATTTTGTATATAAATGTAAATTCGTTGATCTCTTTCGTTCTATTTTCGCATATATGAAACGACATCCCTTCGTTAGCACAAGTAAGCAGTTTAGTTTATGCCTGTTATCTCATATGACCGGTGAGGTTACGGCTAAGTCTTTAAATCCTGCAAAGACAAGCATACTGACCCACACACCTCGGTTCAAACCATTATTTTCACGTTTTCAGATGTTTGACAGTATGAAAATGCCTGTTCATGAAATAATAATTGACTTAATCTGGGAGAATTGTCGTTTAAATCAGTGGGAAAACATTCGAACTTTAGATCAGAATACTAAATCAGAAGTTCTAATGGGGAGCAAGTATACCCCAGTTTTATTCATTTGGAAAACGAAACTTTAAACCTGATCCACGTGTGGTACACGCAAATGCAGGATCGTTTAAATTAAGAAGCTATAACTCTATATTTTATATTAGCCTATGTGAAGTCACGTTCATACCGGGAAACCATATAAATACTGGGACTCATATGGACCAGACATATGCTTTAGTCTAGTACTGGTTAGTAACACATGGATACGTGTACTGTCACCGTGATATAACTGAATACTAAACACCCAATAAATCAAATATAAATGGAGTACCTTTCGGAAAGACACATGTTCTAGTCTAGCATGCTTTGTCTTTTAACCCAGTCCCGCATACAAAACTGAAGCAGACGACTTTGAACACATCTAGGATAAAACATGGAAAATCGCTATATAGTCAGGGGTGTTAGGGATATTTTGGTTCAGATTCTTCCAAAAGCACCAAATTTGGCACAGAGGTCGCCCATGCCATACTTTTAACATTTTTGACGGGCGCCAAGACGGGCGACCAATAGGGCCGCCATATTGACAAAATCCAAAATGGCCGCCATCCGGGTTAGATGTCAATGGCAGTTGAAAAACTAAAAGGGCTAGAATCAGAAATGATACCTCATTTTAGGGGTTTTCGGGGTCGGGGAATCTGATTCAGATGTTAATTATTTCAATGATCTGAGGTCAAGTTTAGCCTTTAAGGTCACTAAAAAATCAATAAAGATTAAAATGAAATTAAATTAAAAATAAAATAATTCGGAGACTTCTGCAGTGACCAAATGCTACATGCCGTTGTGGCATTTAAAAGTTAAATATACAACACAGTGGTGTCCAGAGTTGATGTCTAGCCGTGTTGACACCAGCTGCACTACATACCTTGTTAAAGAGGTCAGGGTCATGCGTGAGAGCAACTAGTGTGTCGAGATCAGGTATGCTTGACCATGCTGCCCATGCTGTCTTCTTGCCACATCAAAGAAACTGTGAAGTCGAATCGCAACCCGTTAAGCTGTGAAAGAGGGGTAATGCCAATGATCCGAGTAGATGGTATGGACTGGTATGTCACGGTAGTTTTAACCAGTACCAAAGCCCAACCGAAGCTCTGAAAGACTGAGGGACAAACGGATTGTCCAAACTACGACCTGGCTATCCACAGTGCGAACATAGGCTGTTGTATGACCCTATTTTGCCGCATGTGCCAGATGCAGGAGGATCCTGGTGTCCACCTCGGAATGGTTACACGGCTGAAGTGTTATGAGGTCTCGAAGCGGGTATTCATGAGCAGCTTTCCGCTCATGTCAGCCTTGGTGATCTGTGTTCGGATGAAGGAGAACAGCTTCTTTTTGTTCGCCTTATTTTTCAGGAATCCGCTGTTCCAGTCACGCTTCGGGATTGGACTACTGTCATCGTCGATTCTTGTCCGTGGGTTATTCCCACGCTGTTGCTGCGTGAGAGCTTTGAGGATTTTTCCTCTGTGTAATTATCCGATACAAGGTAAATGCGATAGGTACTACTTGTTATTTGGGCCTCCAACTATGATACAATGCGGGGAGACACATACTCGCTGAATGTCTTTGCTGGTGTGGGTCGCACCATGTGGATAACAGCTACCATATCCAAAACCACGACGGTGGCTTGTTTGGCAGCAGCTGCGCGGCCAGTGAGGGCATTGAGGCACTTTAGAAGTCTTATCCGTGATCTCAGCACACCTCGATCCGCCAGGCTTGGTGGCTCTCTCTGATTTTCGAACCGAAAGAAGTCTGTCATGTCGGCATCGGGTTGTGACTGGAGTGAGAAGAAAAGTTGTGTAATCAACATCTTATTCTGCCTTTGGACGCCACTGTCGTTTGTACCTTTTTTCTTGGGGTCAGGTCGGTTGGCGAAGGTTAGCTTATTATTCCGCTTGATTGTATCAGATACTGGTACTGAAGCTTTTTCCAATCTTTCCATGACATATGCTTCATGCAGGGTTTGACCAGCTTCACGAATTTGAGATAGAGAAGTAGCAATGGCATGTTCCATGACATCTGTGTATTGAGCACTATGAGCTCCTGACTTGAGCCCGGAAAGGATTACCCAGCTGCTCTACCACATTGATGAACAATAGATCATCCTTTTGAAACTTTAATTGCAAAAAAGCTGTGTCCTTCCTCATAATGAACGGTGAATAACAATGATGGATCATTGACGATCTCAAACTCCTTAATTACCCGCGTGCAGTCACGTCTGACCAGCATAAACAGTGTAAGGGCTTTGGGCTTCTCATAAAGACCAACAGCTCCACTATGTGTCTGGAGGCTTTTGTTGAACTGTTCATCGGTTTGGTCCTTGGCCACGAGGCTGAACTTTCTAGCTGATTTTCTGCACAACAAAAATGCCCTTCAGGTATTCAGCATGTACTTCAGAGTGTTTCTTGGCTATCTCAATCAATACGCGTACATGTATCAGCATCCAACGCGCATAGTTGGTGTAGTACATGGCGTGAAACCAGCATCAGAGCTTGGCGCAGGGTTGCAAATATAGTCCCCCTCCCGCAGTGACCGCCTAAAACGAGACATTAGCAGCTCCAGCTCTATTATGGTTGACCAGAACTTGAACTGGGTAGAGTTTGGGAACGTTGATTCCACATATCGATTGACTCCCATTACATTCTGACATTACTTGAGCAGGTAAAGGGACATGATGGAGACCTAATGCGCGTACCTTGTATGATTGATGTGATGCTTATTGAGTGTAGACTGTGCGCGACCAGATGTCAAGACCTCAGCCTGAGAAAGCACGGTATCACACCCAGAGTCGATCAGCAGCTTCCCTATCATAAGATGCATCTTGTCTGTAATGTGCAGCGCATCCGTCATAGCTACCAGCTTGTCTTCTCACAAAGTGTCAGTTTATTGTCATTGGAAGAGTTTGATGAGAACATACAGTGGCCGATCTGCACCAAGAACGCTTACCTGACCTGGGTTGAGGAACTCAGTCGCATCGTCAGCTCCATCGAATGCTTCGTTGAAGATGCAGATGCGGCCTTGTATGGGAATAGGGGGTAGACCCCGATCGCAGCAGGAAGTTTCAACGACTTGTCGCTTGCGAGCATCGAGTTATATCCCGACTAGGTGATGACATCATCCTCTGCCAGCGTGCCACTGGTGACGTGTGCCATCCACGCCTCATCCTTGTTATCTCGCACATCAAGGGGACTTCGCTGTTGCCGAGTCTGGGTGAAAAGACATCTATTTGAGTGAGTTTGACTGGGGGCTAGATCACGTAAGCATCTGGTAGCGTTGGAGGTGCTGGTCAGAGGTGTCAAGCTTGATGGGAGCCCTCTTCATTCCAAGATTCCCATGAGAGAAATGGTTGGTCACGCTGAGGATAGCTGGAACTCATCAAGTGAGAAGTTGTCCTGAGCCCTGCTATCTATGTTATCCAGATCATGGGTGGTGAAGACTTTCATATGGCTGTTGGTTGGTAGCACCACTCCATCTTGAGCATGCCCAGCACACACCGCACGCGCAACACCTCGCTTAACTTCCATGACGCAATGGTACGATCCTGAGATACCTTGTACGTGGTCAATCTCAACCTGTTTTTTGAACCGTCCGCGTCCATGCAGCTTTAGGCCATGATATAGAGAGTAGGGGGTTTCTCTCTCCTTGTTGTAGCTTACTGCAGCTGTCTTGACTGCATGGTGCGTACCCTTACTAGTATTGTAGATAGGCAGTTGTGAGATCTTACAGGCTATCTTCTCCCTCGCATCTAGATTGACGTCTCCACCGATCTTCTCACGTCCATGAAGAGCTGATGTTCCCCTGAGCACTACGTTGAAGAAACTCCTTATTTCTACAAAGCCATGAGGGAGTTAGGGGAAGTAACCGTCGAAAGGCTCTTGACTCTGAAGACAAAACTTGTGCAACATTAAGGCAGCCCGCATGCATATAAGTGCGTCCTCTTGACCATTGTGTGACCTATATTTCATGAGAATGCTCATCAGCAACCTTCAATGTGTGAGTTATGCAAATATTATTCTTGCCTTTATTCCCCTTTGAAAAACTGCGACATACAGCATATAATGGGAAAGGATTTTGGGGATGATGATGACAAACTTAAAACACCAGGTTGATCCCTTAAATAACCTTTATCGTGTCGATGAGAGGTAAACTTGACCTCAGATCATTGAACTAACATCTGATTCCGTTTCCCCGACCCCGAAAACCCCTAAAATGAGGTATTATTCATGATTCTAGCCCTTTCAGTTTTTTACCTGCGATTGACATCTAACCCGGATGGGGCCATTTTGGATTTTGCCAATAAGGCGGCCCAATTGGTTGCCCGTCTTGGCGTCAAAAATGTTAAAAGTATGGCATGGGCCGCCTCTGGGCCAAATTTTGTGCTTTTGGAATAATCTGAACCAAACAGCCCCTATAATGCACTAACATCCCTGACTAATAAACAAACGTTCATTATTGAAAAGAGATGAAAACTTGTGATCAAAAGGAGAAATTGCTCCTTATGTCATACTGTTGTTAAAAGTATTCTGCTGCAGAAGCGTCAACAAACGGGAAAGTGTTAATCATTCTCTATATCTGCTTCCTGGATACTCATAAGGTATTTGTACCAAGCGTATTTGTTGATTTATTAGTTCTTAATGCAGTTTTGAACCCTTTTTGATTCATACAACGGCGTCCAGTTCACTTATCCATGTATTTCCTGGCTTCATTACAACAGAATCCAATTTGGCATACTTTTCCATATTAACGGTAAGCCAATTGGTGAAAACTGTTGTCAATTTACTCTATTCTAAAGGCTTTTAAAAGATACTGTTGTGACGACTTGTCTTTGAAATACTCTGTATATACTATTTGAACAGTAAGTTCTTTGTGTGTCTTATTTTTTGCTTATCGTCTTTTTAGATCACCTGAGCCGAAGGCTCAAGGTGAGCTATTCTGATCACTTTTTGTCCGTCGTCCGTCGTCCGTCGTCCGTCCGGCGTTAACTTTTAGCTTTAAACAGCATCTCCTCCCAAACTCAAAGGACAATTTCCGTGAAACATCACAGGACTGTTCCTCTGGTTGGCCTCTTTCAAAGTTGTTCAAAGATTTAAATTCCATTGAGAACTTTGGTTGCTGCGGCATAGAGAAAGGGGGCAAAAGGTCCAAACTTTAAAAATCTTCTCCTTCGAATCTGCCTGTCAGATTCAAATATAATTTGGTAGAAATGTTCATTGGGTGACCCTCTATAAAAAAAAATCAAGCCATATTGATTGGTCGAAAAACATGGCAGTCAGGCGGCAAATATAATACGAATCTTACTGTAATGATCCTCTATTTAATTTGTTTAAGCCGTTTTGATTGGTTACACAATCATATCAACCAGGCGTCATCAAAGGGTAAATTGAACTTTTAGCTACAAATGACAACCAACTCCTACCATTCCAATAGACCAATTTCCACAAAACATCACAAGAATGTTCCTTTGGTGGTCCTCTTTCAAAATTGTTTAAAGATTTAAATTTCCTTTGAGAACTTTGGTTGCTGCGACATCAGAAAGTGAGAAAAAATTCCAAATTTGCAAGATAATTTGGTAGAAATGTTTCTTAAGTGACCTTTTAAATAAACTGTTGAAGCCATATTGATTTCGTTGAAAAACAGGACAGCAAGGCGGCATCAGGAAAGGTGCAAAATGACAAAAACTTTATAATTCCATTCTTATTAAAGTACTTGTTAGATTTCAAGATATAAATGGCCTTTACTGATAAGCTGTTTCTTGAGAAGTGTCGACTCCTTTC
Source organism: Serripes groenlandicus (assembly GCA_031761405.1). Classification (NCBI taxonomy): domain Eukaryota; kingdom Metazoa; phylum Mollusca; class Bivalvia; order Cardiida; family Cardiidae; genus Serripes; species Serripes groenlandicus. Next base: position 5,506,173 of record JASEVX010000014.1, read on the forward strand.
AGTTTCATTTGCACTCCCTGATAACATTTTCCATATATTTGCAGTTAAATATTTGCTACTAATTTTCTATCAATTAGGTGATCGATTTAGGGCCATCTTGGCCCTCTTGTTATTTTTGTTATTTAATGTACCTCTTGTCACATTATTATGTATGTGCTGATTGAAAAATAAACTTGTAAACTTGTTTCAATGTTTACGTGTGTTACATTATTGTTTGAAACTTACTAAAGGCAATTTTGAAAGTAATAAAATGCTTTGTAGTTAATGTTATTGGAAGCCGCCAGCTTCCAGTAGCAATGTCTTGAAATTTAGCACAAGGACATTTATAGACCTGCCGGTGTGACCACATATCGGGATTTATCTTTGTACTTAAGTATATTAATTTAAGGTAAATGCCTTTTAAAACATCCCTTTTACACTCTACATACATGTGTGAGTTTAACGAATTAAACAAAAAGACAAAGGCCGGTATATTAATTCAATGTATGTACATTTTTAGTTTAGCAAAATTACTACTGTATCTATACCGTAAAATGGAGAACCAATCTACTGATTTTGGCAACCTGCCTCATACGCTTTATGATTTCAATGGTATATCAAAACGGAAACCAAAAAAAGGCGCGCTAAATTTAGTCTAGTTCCTGACATCCTATGATATTACGCATTAATAAGAGGAAGGAACTCCTGAATACGCTATGTTCGTTTCTTTATCTGCTTCATTCGCTTTTCTATGTGATGTAATTGCTTGAACCGGGAACGAAAAGAGGACCTTACTCATAAAAAGCTTAATATTCTTCATTTACGGTTTGCACCATTTTCGACATACGAGTATATACCCTTACTGTGCTTCTGCAACAGACGACTTTAGTATTAGTCCTATACGTCACTGTTCACGATCAGTTTCAAATACCGATATATGCATTACTAACTACAGATATATTTTTTTAATGTTTGTCGATTTAAATGTACTATTTTTTTATTTCCTCATGTGCAACGAAATATTGCGGTGTTTTTTTATGCATTCGTCTTGTTATAACGGTGATTTCTGCCAACTTGAGTTATCGCAATATTAAATCGCAAATTTAAAATACGCCACTATTTGATAAGATATAAGATACGAAATGAACCCGTTCAGCGTGGGAAGAAGGTAAAAGTTCGATCGGACTGTAATTTGTGGACAATGTAGATCTCAATCCGCACAGTATGAATAGTATCTACACTGTTTACAAATTACAGTCCGATCGAAATGTAAACTGTCCATATATTACTTACATAAGCTTTGTTGAAACTTCTGTCTAAATAGAGAGCCAATAGTCTGAACCGAGACTGTTCAGAAAAACCAACTTGAACATTTTCACATTGACAGATTCCGTTAATTCGAACATATTGATATCTCAAAGTCGTTAACGTGTTCATTCGAACATGTCGATATCTCAAAGTCGTTAACGTGTTCATTCGAACATGTCGATATCTCAAAGTCGTTAACGTGTTCATTCGAACATGTCGATATCTCAAAGTCGTTAACGTGTTAATTCGAACATGTCGATATCTCAAAGTCGTTAACGTGTTAATTCGAACATGTCGATATCTCAAAGTCGTTAACGTGTTCATTCGAACATGTCAATATCTCAAAGTCGTTAACGTGTTCATTCGAACATGTCGATATCTCAAAGTCGTTAACGTGTTCACTCGGACATGTCAATATCTCAAAGTCGTTAACGTGTTCATTCGAACATGTCGATATCTCAAAGTCGTTAACGTGTTCATTCGAACATGTCGATATCTCAAAGTCGTTAACGTGTTCACTCGAACATATTGATATCTCGAAGTCGTTAACGTGTTCATTCGAACATGTCGATATCTCGAAGTCGTTAACGTGTTCACTCGAACATGTCGATATCTCAAAGTCGTTAACGTGTTCATTCGAACATATTGATATCTCAAAGTCGTTAACGTGTTCACTTGAACATGTCGATATCTCGAAGTCGTTAACGTGTTCACTCGAACATGTCGATATCTCAAAGTCGTTAACGTGTTCACTCGAACATGTCAATATCTCAAAGTCGTTAACGTGTTCATTCGAACATGTCGATATCTCAAAGTCGTTAACGTGTTCATTCGAACATGTCGATATCTCAAAGTCGTTAACGTGTTCACTCGGACATGTCAATATCTCAAAGTCGTTAACGTGTTCATTCGAACATGTCGATATCTCAAAGTCGTTAACGTGTTCACTCGGACATGTCAATATCTCGAAGTCGTTAACGTGTTCATTCGAACATGTCGATATCTCAAAGTCGTTAACATGTTCATTCGAACATGTCGATACCATTTCCGACATACGAGTATATACCCTTACTGTGCCTCTGCAACAGACGACTTTTAGTATTAGTCCTGTACGTCAATGTTCATGATCAGTTTAACGCTAGATCGTCCCATTCACTTAAACCAAAGACCCTGTCCGGTTAAATAACCTATAAAATACGTAAATCTTCAAATACCGATATATGCATTACTAACTACAGATTTTGTTTTTAATGTTTGTCGATTTAAATGTACCTTTTTTTTATTTCCTCATGTACAACGAAATAGTGCGGCGTTTTTTATGAATTGCGTCAAACATTCGTCTTGTCATAACAGTGATTTCTGCTAACTTTTAAAAGTTATCGCATTTTTAAATCGCAAATGTAGATCCAAATCCGCACAATATGAGTAAGATCTACACTGTTTACAAATTACAATTCGATCGAAATGTAAACTGTTTACAAATTACAGTCCGATCGAAATGTAAACTGTTTACAAATTACAGTCCGATCGAAATGTAAACTGTTCACATATTACTTACATAAGCTTTGTTGAAAATTCTGTTTAAATAAACAGCCAATGGAAATGGTGGTCTAAACCGAGACTATTTAAATAGACAGCCAATGGAAATGACGATCTGAACCGAGACTGTTTAAATAGACAGCCAATAGGAAGGGTGGTCTGAACCGAGACTGTTTAAATAGATAGCCAATGGAAATGGTGGTCTAAACCGAGACTGTTTAAATAGACAGCCAATGGAAATGGTGGTCTGAACCGAGACTGTTTAAATAGACAGCCAATGGAAATGGTGGTCTGAACCGAGACTGTTTAAATAGACAGCCAATGGAAATGGTGGTCTGAACCGAGACTGTTTAAATAGACAGCCAATGGAAATGGTGGTCTGAACCGAGACTGTTTAAATAGACAGCCAATGGAAATGGTGGTCTGAACCGAGACTGTTCAGAAAAACCAACTTGAACATTTTCCCATTGACGGATTAATTTCATTCGAACATGTCTATATTTCGAAGTAGTTAACGTGTTCATTTCATTCCAACATGTCGATATCTCGAAGTAGTTAACGTGTTCATTTCGACTTGGAGTTATATTGAGTCCACTGTAGGAAATTGGGTCATACCGTATTAGACATCCATACAGACATTCATTCGTGCATTCATTCATTCGTTCATTCAGTCATTTATTCAGTCATTTATTCAGTCGTTCGTTAATTCACTCATTCGTTAATTTACTCATTTATTCACTCGTTCATTAATATTCTTCTATTCATTCACTCACTAACTCAATACTTTTTCACTCACTCTCTCGATCCTTTATTCACTCACTCACCTGAGTACTTCATTCATTCATTCATCTATCCATTCCATCATGCATGCGTTTGCTCATTCATCTATTTACTAATTTACTCACTCATTCCGTATCCATCCTGCTTTGTATCAACCTAACTATCAATGTGATACACTGGATTTATCATTTGCATGCCTTGTTTTTCGTTTCGACAAGAATGCTAACTACACCCACCTTTCAAACATGTTACAACTTACGCTAGCCTCCAACAAACCACACACATATTAGTTTTTTTTCTTCTTGATGTGGACATTTTTTCATATTTTCATGTTTATATGTTCGATCTCTTTTTCTTGCTTATTTTTCATATTTTCATGCTTATATGTTCGATCTCTTTTTCTTTTTTTCTTCTTGATGTGCTCATTGTTTCATATTTTCATGTTTATATGTTCGATCTCTTTGTGTTCATGTTTTCTTTTGTATAATACTATGTGTTAGGTAATCTATTGTATTCTATGTATTGTAATGCTCTTCATTTTTGGAGGAAATAAAGAATATATATATATAATGCTGATCTGGGTCGATACATTACGCAGATGCCATAATGTTGGTTTTCTCGCGGGACGGCTCATTTACGTATTTCGGAATCGGCATATCAAGGGAAAGGAGATGATTGATTGATTTTATTGATTGTTGTTTAACGCTGTTTCCAACAATTGTTTTAGTTATTTCATGGCTGCCAATTCACCTTCTCATGTGTTCCCTGGATTTCTCACATCAGTACTCCACAAAACACATTTCCCAAGCAACTTGCTGCTTTTCCACACATACTGTTAGCAAGACGTGTGACGCGCGTCATAGTGACTTTTGTCAATCGTCGAAATTGATGGTGGCCGAGCTTGGGTTTGAACTCACAACCCTGGATAAACAGCCAACGTCGGCGACAGACTGAGCTACAGGGGCTCGGTTCAAGGGAATGGAGTCATTTCATTACAAACAGAGGATGTGTCCTCGCGTATCCGAATGATAGTGAACTCGCGATAGCTTGAAATTAGAAAAGAGATCGATATATCACTTCGAGTTCGCGATTCATTCGATTGTTCCTTCGATTTATGCTAACTTCATACATGCAAAGGGATCGATATATCACTTTGAGTTATCGATAAATTCGAGTGTACCGTCGATTTATGCGAACTTCAATCATGCAAAGGGATCGATATATCCCATCGAGTTATCGAATCATTTTAGTGTTCTTTTGATTTATCGATTTATTCGAGTTTTCTTTCGATTTACGCGGAGCTCATTTATGTAAAGGGATCGATATTTCACATCAAGTTATCAATTAATTCAAATATTCCTTCGAGTTATTGATTAATTCGAGTATTCCTTCGATTTATCGATTAATTCGAGTGTTCCTTCGATTGATGCGAACTTCATTCACGCATTTTTAGCTTCGTAATTAGTTGTATATGAATATTATTAAATATAAGGGAGTGATTAAATCATATCAAGATTGTACTGTTTCGAATGTAACCATTGAATGGTTTGTTTTGGATTTTACGCTTCTTTCAATAGTTACGGTCATATCGCGTCGGACAGAAACGATACTATTGGTGCCACATCTTAAATCTTATAATTACATCGAGATAAAAACAAATTATATATGAAACCAATACCACCCAACATGCTGGAGCTCAAGAGTTGCATTGACTCCAATTGTTCAGACCCATTTAGCCGGCTCGAACGGTTTAAGACTGTGGCTGCCACTCTTATTGAGCGTCCTAGCTCCGTGGGCCACCCTTGAATTGGTACAGATTTAAATGATACGTTGTTATAACTTAAGGCGGTTATTCATGTAACACATTTCGATAGTTTACTTCTATATTGATTCAAGTAAATATCGTACGGATGAAATATTACGACTGTCTTGCATGTTTGCACATTTTAATATACTAAAACGTAAACGATGAGAAAAAGTAGCAAATTGTATTACATCGTACATGTCTGATATGTCAAGGTAACTATACATGTATTAACCCTGTCCCACAAACATATGCTTTTCAACACATCTGCAGCAGACGAAATTTGAAAACACTGTGGCAAAAGGAGAAATCGCTCAGTTTCACGTCTCTTGTAATACTTGAGTACGTCGTATTTTTTCAACTCAATTAAATAAATATGTTCATAGTTGTCCTCTGCATATTTGCTACATGTTGGTAAGGGTAAAACAATCATTAAGATATGATAGTTTCAAATGTAATTAAAAGTATACGTCACGCGAAAGGGATGTATGTGTTCATGTTTATAAACGACTTCAAGGGACGAGTTTTTTTTACCATGTAAAATATCTTTCATACCGAACGAATGCTGTTGATTATTTTATCTACCCCTTTGAATTGTATACACACGTGTAAGAAATAGAAATCAAGCACCGTAACTGTAGATGCGCGCAGGAACATTTGCAACTGTTTAAAACCCTGCAACGCAAGTTCTCCCGCTAAAATATTGCACATTATGATGTTTATATGTATTGTAAAAATGACGCGCTGTTAAAATGCTTTAAATTCAACCTAAAGAATTGGGAGTTTCTTTGTAAATACAAATAATTTGTCAAATGTCCAATCATTTTAGAATTAAGCTATTCATGAAATCGTTTACAATGCAGTTTGTTTTTAAATACACAGATAAAGAAATAGAGCTAGTGAAAGTCTGTTTATGGGGAAACATAGAGAAAAGCAGTTCTATCATTACTTCATAAGTGTTGCTATAAATTGACATTTGACACTGATGATTCCCAGTATGTCATTGACACAAATACAAATACTAGTACATATATTTAACAACATATCGTTAAGACATACTGTTATGTCTGTCTTTGTATGGTTGAACATTTCAATATAATTAAACCATAAAAGACGGTGAGAGGTGAACAAGTATTAAATGTTATGACATCGTACATGTCTGGTATATCAAGGTTATCATACATTAATCAAGATATGATATAATATTTCAAAACAGAACAACTATGCATGTGACAAAACCCGATGGTTTAATTCTAGACAGATGTAACTATTCATCGTTATAATATATTGTTACGCTTGTCTTGAAAATACCGATCATAGCTGGCGTCATCTGCTGTGTTCCATAGTCACCAAACCCAAAACCTGTTTTGCGAAACCTATCAAAACCTATATAGGTTTCGTTTATAAACCGTGCATAAATCGGTAAACCAAACCTGTTTTTCGTTACGGGACATAGCAAAAATTTGGGGTAGTATTAAATACCCATAATGCTTCACTAGAACGAGTTTCCGTTCACGATGGACATTGAAAACTCCACCGCCTCGTACATTATTTCTGATGTTTTACCCCTTTAGAATAATGTTTCGTTGTAATGATTAGCACATTTACTTTCGTCTTTTTAATCTGTATACATATACTATAATTATGTTATGTAAAAAGCAAGAAATATCCCTTGAATCTTAGTTTCGTCATCACAAATTCGTCGACCCATAACAATGTCAATAAACGGGAGGAAAATAAAAAGCTAATGGGTTTAATTTGTCATGAAATAATGCAAAGAAAGAATAAAGAGAAACACATCTGTGTTATCCCATCTCTCTCTCTCTCTCTCTCTCTCTCTCTCTCTCTCTCTCTCTCTCTCTCTCTCTCTCTCTCTCTCTCTCTCTCTCTCTCTCTCTCTCACTCTCTCTCCTCCTTCTCACCCTCTATCCCCTCTCTCTCCCTCCCTCAATCAGTATCTCTCACTTTTTCTCTGTATACTTCTCTCACTTGCTCTCTCTCACTCTTTCTCTGTACACTTCTCTCACTTGCTCTATCTCACCCTTTCTCTGTACTATTCTCTCTCACTTGCTCTATCTCACCCTTTCTCTGTATACTTCTCTCACTTGCTCTCTCTCACTCTTTCTCTGTACACTTCTCTCACTTGATCACTCTCACTCTTTCTCTGTACACTTCTCTCACTTGCTCTCTCTGCCTCTTTGTCTGTGGTGTTAGACAATTATAAATTTTTGGTGGAATACTTGAAAATGGTATGTATCGAAACTATTATAGTTTCATCTTATTTTTCCTGTGGGAATAACGATCAATGATAAAGTATGAAAGTCATTAGTGGTTAGCTAAATAAGGGGATATGTCAAACTTGAAGTGTAGTGGCTTATGTTCACTGGACATTTAGATAGGGATATAGGATAAGGGATGGAAATACCAGGCTTAATAATTGATTTATTTCATTAACCGTTTCCCTCATATAGACCTTTTCTGGCGAGTCTGCAGCAGACGGCTTTTTGAAAACATGTCGACAGAAGATGAAATTTCCCAAAACAAGCAATTTCTCCCTTTGTTACCATGTTTTCAACTCCATTCAATTATTGTACTTTCATTTGTAGGGAGTTTCCAATTTGTATTAGGATATGTTTTGAAAGTCGTCTGCTATATATGTTTAGTTAAATATGTCCATTAAATGTCACTTTATTTGTCGTCATATTTGTTTGACCTATAACAGTGTGTATACCAAAAGAAACTATAAAGTTAAGCGTTTCTCTCTCTGTCTTTGTCTCTCTGTCTGTCTCTCTCTCTCTGTCTCTCTCTCTCTCTCTCTCTTTCTGTCTCTCTCTCCCTCTTTCTCTCACACACACACTCTCTCTCTCTCTCTTTCTCTCTCTTTATCTCTCTCTCTCTCTCTCACTGTCTCATTCATGCCCCTCTCTTTATCTATCTCACGATTTATATATATGCTCTTCTGTACTCCCCTCTATATCTCTTTGTCTATTTTCTCTCTATATATGTATCTGTCCCCATTTCTCTTTTCTCTCTCTCTCTCATTCATGTCCCCCTCTCTCGTTCTATCTATCTACCTTTCTCTCTCTCTCTCTCTCTTTATCTCCTTTATATAGTATATCATGCTCCCTTCTCGCTCTTGTCATCGGTGCCATCAAATTGTGCGATGTTACCAGGGACGTAGATAAGAGGGATAGACAACTCCAGCTGTACACCTGCTATCTGGTTAAAACATCACACATAGAAATAAATAACATTTTGTAGCAAATAAAACTTTGAAGTCACATTTAGCACATAAACAAAACATACATATTCTGAAAGCTTAACATTTCAACTGAATGACTGGAATATCTTTGTATTTTGAACATTGACTGGTTTAAAAGACACAGGTATTGGGATTTCTAAATTATATTATTTTTGTTAAACTACACCTTTGCTGAAAATAATATTTATACTATTGAATCAACACAGAGAATCAATTCTCAAGAAAATATCAAATTAACAGTAAATGCATATATTTCATGTGTCGGTAGGCACGTATGAATTCGGAGTTTAGGCCAATTGACTAGTAACGTAGTAAACAGGTGCCCATTATGTAACGCTAGCACACATGACCTTTGACATAACGCTGTAGAGCAGAGCTCCAGATAAGGTGCGTGAATACATGATCACGCATTGAAATGCAGGAACATATAACACATTTTCTGTGCTTCGTTTTAATCGTAAGACAAAATTAAAGTAACGCATTTTCCAGAGAAATCCCGATCGTTAAATATAATCGCGATCGAATAAATTACCCTAACACCGTATGTAATTCACCTTGGTATATTTGACACTTCACCGGTATGTGCAGTTCTTACGGAACCACGAGTTCTCACGCTTTGGATTTGATACACAAATAATGTCTGCTCGCGGGCGAAACAGATCCGTCTGCACAGGGTCTTTCAAATAGTACTATTTGAAAGACCCTGGTCTGCACAACCAATTAAACCTGGTTCGTTATTAAAATATATCAAAATGGAAGAACTGCTGAGTTCTGCAATAGCACGTTTTTGGACGGTACCCCTAAGGGTACTGTCTATAGTCATGTGCATTTTGAGAAATCGTACAACAATTGGCTCCACGACTATAAACAGAACGACAGTGTAAAGCTGGGAGCCGAAAAAGAGGGATTTTTTTAACCGTCAACAAAAAAGTAGTTTCAATTATCAGGCAATATAAAACTGCATTTTCGAAAACCTTGGTGAATCAAGATATCTGAATATTGAAAAAAGACTGTAAAAAGGAAGCATTTGTGGTTGAAAGTTGAAGTAGAACGTTTACAATATTGAGTTGAAGTTTGAATAAATATATTCATGATTAATGTATGAATATATACCAATTTCACGTGACATTTTGATATTTCTTGTTGACCAGGAAGTGGTTTCGTGGATGTTTGGTAGTATTAACAATAATGCCCTACCCTCCTAACTCTAAACGCTTCGATGAAAAACTATCTCCCAACTAATTATCTAGCCAATCGATTCATTTTACTGAAAGAAGATGGTAAGGAACGACAACTCTGCGAAGGAGAACTTGCAACTTCCGTTCAAAATGAAAGTAGAAATCTGACAAGCTGCGCTGACGATAGATTGTTATTGTTTTTGTGGAGGAAAGACACATGAAGTTTTATATTGAGGAAGACTGACAGGAAAGAAATGTATGCACGCCTAAAATGTTCATTTAGTCATCAATACGTAAAACGTTTGAGGTAGGTCTGTCAATTAAACTGTAATTTGGAGTGGAAAACTTTTTTATTTTTATTTTCGCCCTGTGCTGTATCGTAACCGGATATGAAAATAAGCTCACATGTATTTCATCATCATGTACACGTATGTCTGAAAATAGCCCAATTCCTGTAGACATTCGCTTGTCCGTTTTATCATCTGACATATGTTAATTATTTAAAAAGGGTGGCATATGAAGGAAAATAAAAAATAAAAAATGAAGGACTTCGGAGACTTCGTACATATATTCAGAGTCTGAGAGACATATATGTATATACATTATATATTTCTTTTTAGGTCTCTGTACAAGTGTATAATCGTTCTTGTATGTATACACTATTTAGGCTCATTTAAGGACTTAGGAGACAAAAGTGGTTAAGTGATGTGAAAACTGCTTTCAAACTTAAGTGTGTACAATTATTTGTATTGAATGATGATATTATGTATACAGGTTTTATTATTGAAAAGAATGAAGAAATACAATATATATTTATAAATGAATTTTCCAGATTTTGTCTATACTTAGATGGAGCATATGCATGATGCTTAGCCAAAAATGTTATTCAATAAACGCACAAAAACATATGTATATTTGTATCAAGTTTGTGTACGTTATGTTATAATTTGTCTAGTGAATCCATGTCTAACTGACACTCTGCCTTGGCGTCATTTATAATGTTATATTGACATGAAAGAAGTGAGGCTACACTGTTTCAAGGTCTAAATTACATGTATATGGTCAGTTAAGACTGGTGAGACTGCATAATATGATACATAGGCTCCTCTGAGTCTTCACTGGATACAGATGCATTATAACCCCAAATAACTTAATGCATATCAATAATTGTAAAGTATCTATTATAAACGGACTATTTTATTATTCAAATCATAGCATACGTATATATTGATAAAACATGGTTTTGCGCAGACATGTATACAACTATTACACATCTTGATTTTATTTTTATTGTGCAATCAGTAACTGTATGTATTTTTGTTTCGTTTCAGATCATGGAAATGTTGACAGGTTATATAATGCACAATACGCAACATTACTTGTGAAGAAGATTCATAATGTCAGTGTATGGGACATTTTTACAACCAAAAAGTTGGGGTATATTAACTGTTATTTCCGGTTTGGTTTTTAGTTGAATCAGAGAAATAAAAGACAAATGGCAAGTCGTGGACGCAACAAGACGGATATAAAACAAAAACAAAACGACGTTAATGACATTCTTCAAAGCTGGTAAAAGCAGCGAGTCGTTGTGACAAGTATTCTGGATGAAAGTGTTTATTCTGTAAAGGTAACTCGGAAAACAATAACGGAATGAAAGAACAAATATCTAGGCTAGATGTAAACGACACAAATACGAATCAAGGATGCACAATGTGATTTGTTTTTGTTTACTATAATACAGGAAGATAACTGTGTAATTAACTAATTACTATGAACAAGACATTCAAGTAAATCATTTTGAGCTATAATACAGAGATGACACTTCTACATGATAACTAACATTAAGTAGATCATTTTGAACTACATATTGTGTCACACAGGGGGATCATTTGTTTTGTTAAATGACCAAAGATGTAAAATTTAAAAGTTAAACTGTAAGTTAACTAGCATTTGTCAACAGTAAGAGGCATGAGTAAAAAGCATTGTGACAAAAGGAGAAATTGCTTGTATGGAGCAATTTCTTCCTCTGCTTCCATGTTTTCAAAAAGCCGTCTGCTGCAGAGGCGTCAGAAAGTGTCTATTTGAGGGAAAGGGTGATTGAAATATTATAATTAGCTCCACTGGCTGAAAGCCAGTCGAGCTTATGTCATGGCCAATTGTCCGTCGTGTATGCGTTAACTTTTTGCTTCAAACAACTTCTTCTCCCTAACCACTTGGCCAATTGAAATGAAACTTCCTAGGAAGCGTCCTCTCAATGTCCTCTCCTAAATTCCTTCATATTTTTTGGATCCATGCAAAATTCTGGTAACCGAAAGAAAAAAATAGTGAAAACTTAAAAAAATCTTCTCCGAGGAAAGTGTCAGGTCGATTTTCTAATAATTTTGTAGAAATGTTCCTTGGGTGACCCTCTATCGGATTCCTTCAAGCCAAGTTGATTGGACGAAAAACATAGTCACCAGGGGGGGGGTGGGGCTATTTTGCCGTATATGGCTATAATGAAAACTTAAAATATCTTTACCTCAAAAAATGTTTGGCAAATTTTCAAATAATTTTGTAGAAATGTTCCTAAGATGGCCATCAGGGGGCGGGGCTTTTTGGAGATTTAATTTTTGCCTAATGGCCGTGGAGCAATACTGGCCCTCTTGGGCCTCTTGTTTTTAAATCTGATCAAAGCTTTCTCTGTCTAGATTCCAGAGAATACTGGTACATGTACATAAGAAGAATTAATTTCACAATGAAATTATTGATCACAAAAGGAAAAAGCACATTATGAGATTTAATTTCTGACATAAAGTTTAAAGATTTTCTGTTGCATCATTATTGTCTACAGCCTATATACATTCAAAGGTCAGTTTACTATATTTTTCTATGTATATTCAAGTTGATATGTACTCATCATGCAACAGAATTTTCATTGACAAAATATGTCCCCAACATAGTAATGGGAAGAAAAGTTTGGATATTTTAACAAAACTACATTTCGACCTGTTGATTATTTTTGCAAACTTCAAGGATTGGAAAAAATAATTTAACGGAAACAATATCGCAGGCTCTTTTTAAAAAAACTTTACCCAAATTTAAACCAATCTACAGCAGACAACTTTGAAAATATCTTTGCAAGCTCACTTTGGTACAGCATGTTTCCTATTTTATTACTCAGTTTACCGTAGCTCAGTCAGTAGAGACACAGGCTGTTAATCCAGGGGTTGTGAGTTCGAACCTCAGCTTAGGCTGTTAATCCAGGGGCTGTGAGTTCGAACCTCAGCTTGGCCTACATTCCTTCTGACATTTGACGTGACTACCACCAATGGGCTTTCAGACTATGTGGAAAAGCAGCCAGTTGCTTGGAAAGAATGTTGTGTGAAGTACTGGTATGAGAAAGCCAAGAAACATATGAGTAGTTGAACTGGCTGCCTTGATATGACTGAAAGATTGATGAACATGGTGTTAAACCCAAATTAATCAATCAAACTATTTTATTACCTAATACTTTGAGACTTGGAAAGCTTCCCCATCTAATACCCTTCTTCTCATTGTATACTAAATATGCTGAGTGTAGCCTATTTTTGGGGGTAAAAAGTATAAATTTTGATGTATTTTGGTTGTATAAGAGAATTGGACATTGTTGGTTAAGTTACAGGTCAATTTGACAGAAAATCCACAGGTAAAATGTGTCTATCCTTGTAAGTCTGTGTGGCATTCTTAGGCTGATCCGGATCAATACTTTACGCAGAGTCCACAATGTTGGTTTGCTCACAGGACTGCTCAAATTAAAGGAAAATCTAGTTAACCCTTTCCCTCATACGACAATTCTGCAGCAGATGACTTTGAACATATTTTGTCAACATATAGAAAATCTCTATAATTGAATGGATAACCTATGACTAAAAGTGGAAAACATTGTGGCAATAGGAGAAATTGCTCGTTTTGAGCAATTTATTCATGTCACTATGTTTTCAAAAAGCCGTCTGCTGCAGAGGCGTCAGAAGGCGTCTATATGAGGGAAAGGGTTAACACTCTGGAAGCCGCATGTTTTACTTGAACATGTTGAAACTTCCTCAGAATATTTGCTTGTATGATATCTAGCCTAAGTTCGAATATGTGTCAGATCCAGTAAAGAACTAGGTCACTTAGCCAAACACTGTAGAAAAATCTTGTTAACACTATAGACACTGCATTTTTGTATTGAGCAGTTTGAAACCTTGTCAGAAAGTTTGTCTTGATGATAGGCCAATTTCAAATATTGGTTATTTTAGATAAAACATTAGGGCACTAAGCCAAGTAGGAGGAAAATCTTGTTAAGACTCTGGAAGCTGCACTTTTAGCTTGAGCATGCTGAAACTTTGTCAGAATGATTGTTTTTATTAGCTCGACTATTCGAAGAATATGAGAGCTATACTACTCACCCTGGCGTCGGCGTCGCCGTCCACGTCACACTTTGGTTAAGGTTTTGCATGCAAGTTCTTAAATACTACATGTATTGCATTGAAACTTTCTACATACCTACCCAACTATCACACCCGTGTAAATTATCAAGTTAGATAACTCTATCCTGCATTTTATGCAAGTTATGGCCCTTTTTTTACTTAGAAATCCTGGTTAAAGTTTTGCGTGCAACTAAATTAAGTCCATATCTCAGTATATACTTGATGCATTGCATTGAACCTTTATACAACCCTACCCAACTATCACACCTATGTAGATTATCAAGTTAGATAACTCTATCCTGCATTTTATGCAAGTTATGGCACTTTTTTTACTTAGAAATTCTGGTTAAAAGTTTGCATGCAACTAAATTAAAGAGTCCATGTCTCAGTACAGTATATACTTGATGCATTGCATTGAACCTTTATACAACCCTACCCAACTATCACACCTATGTAGATTATCAAGTTAGATAACTCTATCCTGCATTTTATGCAAGTTATGGCATTTTTTTTACTTCGAAATTCTGGTTAAAGTTTTGCGTGCAACTAAATTAAGAGTCCATATCTCAGTATTTACTTGATGCATTTCATTGAAACATTCTACAACCCTACCCAACTATCACACTTGTGTAGATTATCAAGTATGATAACTCTATCCTGCATTTTATGCAAGTTATGGCCTTTTTGGACTTATAAATTCTGGTTAAAGTTTTGCATGCAACTACATAAAGGGACCATCTCTTAGTAACTACTTGAAACTTTTTACAGCCCTTACCAACCATCACATCTATTTAAACAATCAAGTATGATTACTCTATCCAGCATTTTATGCAAGTTATGGACCTTTTTGGACTAAGAAAACAACTTACATTTAGTGTAATCTCAGTAACAACTTGAAAAATTGTATTGAAACTTTATACAACCTTTCCCAATTGCACAACTATAAACACAACCAATTAAGATAACTCTATCCTGTATATGGTGCAAATTGTTGCCCTTTTTTTACTTAGAATTTATGGTTAAAGGTTTGCGTGTAACTACATTAAGAGTCCATATCTTAGTAACTACTTGATGCATTCCATTGAAAGGTTATACAACCCTTTCTAACCATCACACCTATGAAAATAATCATGTTAAATAACAATATCCTGCATTTAACGCAAATTATCACCCACTAAGAAATTGTGGTTAATGTTTTGCATGCAACCACATTAGAGTCCATTATCTCAGTAACTTTAATAAGCGGTGGAATAGTCGAGCGCGCTGTCCTCCGACAGCTCTTGTTAAATTTAGTTTGAATACGGTTAATGTTTGTTAAAAAATTAGGTCACTATGCCAAGTTGTAGGACAATCTTGATTTAACACTTAAGAGACCACAATTTTGACTTTAGCAGCTTGAAACTTTGTCAGACAGTTTTTCTTGACGATATACAGGACAATTTAGACATTGGTCATGTTGAGTCAAAAATTAGGTCCCTTGATCAAATTTAAGAAAAAAAATTGTTAATGCTCTGGAAGCCATATTTTTAACTCTAGCATGATGAAACTTTACCAGAATGTTTATCTTGGTGATATCTAGGCTAAGTTTGAATATGGTCTGGTTAAAAACTAGATCACTAGGCCAATATTGAGAAATATCTTGTAAACACTCTGGTCACCACATTTCTCTCAAATGTTCCTTGGGCGACTCTTTACTAAGAGTGTTAAAATTAAGTTGATTCTTTAGATACTATAGATAATAAATAGCTTTGCTACTGGTACTATTTTACCCTTTCTACACTACAGACACATGTTGTCTAATCTTCAACAGATGGATGGTATGAGAAATTTCGACAGTTTTCTCAATGTTTTCCTCACACGTCGATACTTTTAGTTTCATCAATACAGATTTACCAATATCTTTAGTTAAACATTTTCAAATCATCTGCTGTAGAGTTTATCCATGTGATAAATTACCTATCACAAATGTGTTTGTTTATCTAACTGTATCTACCGTCTACAGTTCAAGAGTTTAATTATAGATCTGTGGAAATAAGGTTAACCCTGTCTTAAATAAATATTTGAACTGTATGCATTTCTTCTTTTTTGTTTACATTTTTTGAAATTATGTGACTTGTTTTGTAACTTTCCAAAAAATGGAACAGTTGACCATCTTTTTTCCCCTCATACAATGGGTACCGTCGTGCTTTGATTAATCATTTAATCGATGACGTGGTAAATAAACAACAGCCAATTAAAAGAATACATCATGAAAAAGTTTCCCTCAAAACAATCGATCTTTGGATACAGGAGTTACCGTGGTTGCTTTTGACTGATGAAGTTATGTATTTTTTCTTTTCTTCGCTAGTAATACACAATGTGTCCCTCAAATAATAAAGTGCATCAAGATTAAGTGATTTACCAATATTATTTAATATTTAATTCACCTACCAATGAATCATTCAGGACGACGGTCATGGTGGAGTGCCCTTGGGCAAGGCACATTTTCTAGCCTAGTACTGGTTGGTTTACCCAGGGATCATGAATAAGTGAACTGTCGCCGTGATATAACTGAAATAATGTTAAAAGTGGCGTAAAACTCCCCAATAAAACATTCTGGAGACCTGACTTTAACCCATCGGAAGGGTCTGTTAGGTGTGTTCAAGTAAGAATATAGTTGTTTTAAAAACATTAGGTTAACAAACATTAAACATTCCCTTTAGTAAAGCAAGCATTTTGGACAAATTTGAAGTTGTACAAACATTAAACATTCCCTTTAGTAAAGCAAGCATTTTGGACAAATTTGAAGTTGTACAAACAATTGATTTCATTATATAACGACGATGCATATGGAATAGATCCCCAAAACTAGGTACCTGTC
Source organism: Serripes groenlandicus (assembly GCA_031761405.1). Classification (NCBI taxonomy): domain Eukaryota; kingdom Metazoa; phylum Mollusca; class Bivalvia; order Cardiida; family Cardiidae; genus Serripes; species Serripes groenlandicus. The sequence goes on from JASEVX010000014.1 coordinate 5,523,310, forward strand.
CCCATTGCTCTTTTTTGTTCTCTCTCTCTCATTCATGTCCCACTCTCTCTCTTTATCTATCTACCTTTCTCCTCTCTCTCTCTCTCTCTCTCTCTCTCTCTCTCTCTCTCTCTCTCTCTCTCTCTCTCTCTCTCTCTCTCTCTCTCTCTCTCTCTCTCTCTCTCTCTCTCTCTCTCTCTCTCTCTCTCTCTCTTTATCTCCTTTCTCTAGTCTATCATGCTCTCGTTCTCGCTCTTGTCATCGGTGACATCAAATTTTGCGATGTTACTAGAATTAACTTAGAATGTTTCCAATAAGGAGTTTATATAGTTGATCTCCCTAACTTATCCTTCCTCACATACATAAACAACTACGAATCAACAGATGAAAATATCTAGGAACAATACATTCTAGCATAAGGATGAATAATTTCTGTGTTGTTACGCTTTATTCTAGTATCGAAAAGAACTTGGATGAAACATGACAGCGAACCCCGCTTGGGACGAATACTTCGAATTACTTCCCTTTGCCAAAAGTCCGCCATTTACACAATGGAGCGCATGTAAAAGCCCACAACGTTATTTCTCCAAGTTTTGGCTTCAACGGAGCACATCGTTGTAAGTTATGTTGCATATATATTAGCTGTAAAGTACCCATGATAAGTCTGTATTACGACAGGACTTGTGCGCGTTCAATTTGAAGTGTATTTCACTTGTATTTTGTTTAGCGAGAAAAGTAGGAAGCTTTAGTAAAGTCGTTACTCTGTTTATATTTTCAGTTTTTACCAATACAATTCATCGATCACACACTGATGCTGATAACAAGCTTCAGTTTACTTCCGGCTACTTCTCGAAGTGATCAAACAATATATTTCGTTTTTAAAATAAGACATCAACACGTGGAAAAACAAACGTGTATTTAAACAAAAATGATTTTAATATATGTTATTGTATACTGTATTATTGGCTGTAGGCCTAAATACTGGAAATCAAATATGTCAATGTGAAAGTTCATGTACCAGCCATTGTTTGATTGTTTGCATGTAGCTACCATTTTATAGAACACCTATCAATATTCATAACTTTGTTAACCCTTTCCAACACACACACACGTTTTGTTACAAAAAATACAAGAAATATCTTGAAAAAAGATAAACGGTGATCAATATGAGAAAATACTTAGAAATGGAACACAGGCATATTATTTGACTTGAATATCAGAAAGGTTCTATGTGTTTACCTAAGACTAATCCAGTTTCTAAAAATAGATTATCAAAGCCGAGAATACGCCACATGACTGGAGATTACACAAGGCTCCCAAAAGGTGTATAAGTTTCAATTGACGATAAATAAAGTTCTGGAAACTTATCATGTTTCAAATATAATTAATATTTTGCTCTTAAGTATTATATTTCATACGTTTTCTATGATTGTTTTCATTGAAATTTATTTCTTAAGGAAAACAATTAAAAGTTAGTATGCAGAACATTTCATTTTAAAACTTCATCTTAGTAGTGCCTCTCGTAGGATCGCCAACTTAACTATTAACTAATCAAAACGTTTCATTTCCTCGACATTATTCATTAAATACAACATTTGATTGGTCTACAATCTAGAACATTTGTTTAACATCTAGGTCAAAACTGAGGTTAAACAGCTATCGCCAAAAAATCATCATAAGCAATTTCTCCTTAAGCCAGAATGTTTTATACCCCATTCAAGAAGTCTACTTTTATATATATAGTTATGTTTCATATGTTTGTTAGTATTGTTCAAAATCGTCTTCTGTAGATATGTTGTATTGGGGGAAAGGTGAAAGGACGCATGTTCGACTCCCAGCTGCTTTTAAAAAAGGTCCGTTTTATTCAATTCCTTTTGCATCCTCGGAACCCAGGCTATTCATAAAATATATGATATCATTTATGTTATGAATACTCTGGGTACCGAGGATGTTCCTTATGTTGCTGGAATTAGTAACAGTTTAATTGTTTTGTGGAACGATGCATAACTTACATGTATACTGTTTCAGACAGAACTGTTCATACTTACTGACTATCTCATTTTTAGCTCGACTATTCGAAGAATATGAGAGCTATACTACTCACCCTGGCGTTGGCGTCTCTGTCGGCGTCCACATCACACTTTGGTTAAGGTTTTGCATGCAAGTACTTAAATACTACATGTATTGCATTGAAACTTTCTACAACCCTACTAAACTATCACACCTATGTAGATTATCAAGTTAGATAACTCTATCTTATCTTGCATTTTATGCAAGTTATGGCCCTTTTTATACGACCGCTTTTTAAAAACGGTCCGTATTATGGTATCGTCATGTCCGTCCGTCCGTCCGTCCGTCCGTTCGGGTTTTCCGCACTTTTTTCTTACATACTTTGAGCTATTGAGCTGAAATTTTGTATAAGGCTTTGTAGTGATGTGTCACAGATCAAGTTCATATTTCCAGGGATTTCGTCAATTTTTGAATGAGTTATGCCCCTTTTTGGACTTAGAATATTTTTTAGAATATTTGTTTTCCGCACTTTTTTTCTACATGCTTTGATCTATTGAGCTGAAATTATGTATATGGCTTTGTAATCATGAGTTACAGATCAAGTTCACATTTCCTCGGATTTCGTCAATTTTTGAATGAGTTATGCCCCTTTTTGGACTTAGAATATTGGTTTTCCGCACTTTTTTCTTACATACTTTGAGCTATTGACCTGAAATTGTGTATTAGGCTTTGTAGTGATATGTCACAGATCAAGTTCATATTTCCTGGGATTTCGTCAATTTTTGAATGAGTTATGCCCCTTTTTGGACTTAGAATATTTTTTAGAATATTTGTTTTCCGCACTTTTTTCTTACATACTTTGAGCTATTGACCTGAAATTGTGTATTAGGCTTTGTAGTGATATGTCACAGATCAAGTTCATATTTCCTGGGATTTCGTCAATTTTTAAATGAGTTATGCCCTTTTTGGACTTAGAATATTTGTTTTCCGCACTTTTTTTCTACATGCTTTGATGTATTGAGCTGAAATTATGTATATGGCTTTGTAATCAAGTGTCACAGATCAAGTTCATATTTCCTGGGATTTCGTCAATTCTTGAATGAGTTATGCCCCTTTTTGGACTTAGAATATTTGTCAATTTCTGCATGAGTTATGCATTTTTCATAGTTTCCCATTATTCTTTAACAACTTATTCCTGAACGACTTTATTAACTTTTTACAAACAAACAATATATCAAAACAAAGAGGAAACTTACAAAGAAGTTCCTGACGGGCGTATTATGTACCGTTTGCGGTACTCTTGTTTACTTAGAAATTCTGGTTAAAGTTTTGCGTGCAACTAAATTAAGAGTCCATATCTCAGTATTTACTTGATGCATTGCATTGAAACTTAATACAACCCTACCCAAGCATCACACCTATGTGGATTATCAAGTTAGATAACTCTATCCTGCATTTTATGCAAGTTATGGCCCTTTTTTTACTTAGAAATTCTGGTTAAAGTTTTGCTTGCAACTAAATTAAGAGTCCATATCTCAGTATTTACTTGATGCATTGCATTGAAACTTTATACAACCATACCTAAGCATCACACCTATGTAGATTATCAAGTTAGATAACTCTATCCTGCATTTTATGCAAGTTATGGCCCTTTTTTTACCTAGAAATTCTGGTTAAAGTTTTGCGTGCAACTAAATTAAGAGTCCATATCTCTGTATTTACCTGATGCATTCCATTGCAACTTTCTACAACCCTACCCAACTATCACACCTGTGTAGATTATCAAGTTAGATAACTCTATCCTGCATTTTATGCAAATTATGGCCCTTTTTTACTTAGAAATTCTGGTTAAAGTTTTGCGTACAACTAAATTAAGAGTCCATATCTCTGTATTTACCTGATGCATTCCATTGAAACTTTCTATAACCCTACCCAATTATCACACCTGTGTAGATCATCAAGTCAGATAACTCTATCCTGCATTTTATGCAAGTTATGGCCCTTTTTTTACTTAGAAATTCTGGTTAAAGTTTTGCGTGCAACTAAATTAAGAGTCCATATCTCAGTATTTACTTGATGCATTGCATTGAAACTTTATACAACCCTACCCAAGCATCACACCTGTGTAGATTATCAAGTTAGATAACTATCCTGCATTTTATGCAAGTTATGGCCCTTTTTTTACTTAGAAATTCTGGTTAAAGTTTTGTGTGCAACTAAATTAAGAGTCCATATATATCTGTATTTACCTGATGCATTGCATTGAAACTTTCTACAACCCTTAGACCCAACTATCACACCTGTGTAGATTATCAAGTTAGATAACTCTATCCTGCATTTTATGCAAGTTATGGCCCTTTTTTTACTTAGAAATTCTGGTTAAAGTATTGCATGCAACTAAATTAAGAGTCCATATCTCAGTATTTACTAGATGCATTGTGTTGAAACTTTATACAACGCTACCCAATTAGCACACTTATGTAGATTATCAAGTATGATAACTCTGTCCTGCATTTTATGCAAGTTATGGTCCTTTTTTTACTTAGAAATTCTGGTTAAAGTTTTGCATACAACTACATTAAGAGACCATCTCTTAGTAACTACTTGATGCATTGCATTGAAACTTTATAGAACCCTACCCAACCATCACACCTATGTAAACAATCGATTATATATCTCTATCCAGTATATTTTGCAATAAATGACCTTTTTTTAACTAGAAATTTGGTTAAAGTTTTGCATGCAACTACATTAAGAGTCGATATCCTAGTATTTACTTTATGCATTGCTTTGAAACTTTATTCAACCCTATCCAACTATCACACCTATGTTGATTTTCAAGTTAAATAACTCTATCCTGCATTTTATTCAAGTTATGGCCCTTTTTGGACTTATAAATTCTGGTTAAAGTTTTGCATGCAACTACAGTAAGAGACCATATCTTAGTAACTACTTCATGCATTGCATTGAACTTTATACAGCCCTTCCCAATCATCACACCTATGTAAACAATCAAGTACAATAACTATCCAGCATTTTATGCAAGTTATGGCCCTTTTTGGACTTAGAAATTCTGGATTAAGTTTTGCATTTAGAGTGTAATCTCATTAACAACTTGAAGCATTGTATTGAAACTTTATACAACCTTTCCCAATTTCACAACTATAAACACAACCAATGTAAGATAACTCTATCCTGCATATGGTGCAAATTGTTGCCGTTTTTTTACTTAGAAATTATGGTTAAAGGTTTGCGTGCAACTACATTAAGAGTCCATATCTTATTAACTACTTGATGCATTCCATTGCCTTCCTAACCATCACACCTATTAAAATAATCAAGTTAAATAACTCTATCCTGCATATAATGCAAATTATCACCCTTTAAGATATTGTGGTTAATGTTTTGCATGCAACTACATTAGAGTCCATTATCTCAGTAACTTAAATAAGCGGTGGAATAGTCGAGCACGCTGTCCTCCGACAGCTCTTGTTTATTTGATAACTCACTTTCATTGACTTGTCCAATTGTAATTAAAGATAGTATACTTGTTCATATGATATAAGTATAATTTGTTTCCATTCTTTGAAATTTGATTTTTCAATAAACAAAATGTACAACTTAAGAACATCAATCTAACATTTTTACACTGTATTTTTTTCCTAAATTTGACATTAAATATATTATTTACAACTTTATAGCATTTATTTTCTCCACTTATGATTAAATCTTTAGCCATTTAATTGTAATACTGTTTATAGGATTTTTTTTATCTATCATTTTCAAACCTCCTTCAGCATAGTTATTTTTCCATCCAATACAAAATTTAACAAAATGTCACTTAGTTTTTGTATAAAACAGTTTGCCGGTGATATAAATAAATAAATAATATAAATAAGTGAGAACAAACAAGAAGAGCTGAAATATTCTAAAGATATTTTAATAATATTGTTTCATAAAGAAATGGAGTCATCATATGATTTTTTCGCACTATTTTATGATTTTTATTGATTTGACCTTTATATGTAGACATTAACAAGAATGATATTATAATAGAACATTTTTAGATTCCTTCATAATGCAAATAATATCCTCTAAAAAATACCATCCCAATAACTAGTTGTTAATTGAGTAGATCAAGATAATATTCCATGTTTTTGGTTACTAATCCTCACCTACACTGTTCACAGAGGTCGGTAAAGATCTCATATATCAATGAAGGGGTTCTAATTTACAGTAAAAACATAAGGCCGGGCTATGACTTGCCCACTGTTTACATATAGGTTAATATTACGACGATCTTTAAATATATCTGTTCTATAATTGGCAAATATTAAACTGGTATGTCACGTTCAACTGGTCATAGCAGTAATTGGTCGTAAACGGCTGTAAATTCAAGGATAAGTTTATAGGTCTATTTTGACTTCAGTGATTTATTTAGGCATGCCACACGAAGGTGATTATTATAATCAGTCGGAGACACTCCTACTTTTAAGCGAAGCGAGATAAATACCGCCTACCTAATTAATATCAATCTTATCCAGGTCTGCATGCAATACTGTTCAGAGACTACCGTTATCTGGTGACTAATTTTCGAAATGAAAGAGGAAGTTTATAACAGAGAACACAAACGTAGATATTAATTTGATGTTATAACCATTAATAAGGTAAGCAAAGCAGTTCAAACATTATGTTTAAACCATCTGATTTATGAATAATAACTTTAAACGATTAGTTCATGTATGATAACGAAGTGACACTGATATATATAGGTTTAAGTACTACAATACTTTATTTACGTAAATAAATAAATTGAAATTGAATAGGTCGAAAAACATATCTACTCTACTCAAGTGTTTTCTAAAACATCGTCAATATTTTCAATATTCTTGCGAGGAAATCCATGAACATGCTGTTTTAAACAGCATAGTGAATATAATTTATTTGTATAGTGAATACAATTTCTTTGTGTAGTGTATATAATTTCTTTGTGTAATGTATATAATTTCTTATAATTTATTTGTGTAGTGTATATAATTTCTTATAATTTATTTGTGTAGTGTATATAATTTCTTTGTGTAGTGAATATAATTTTTAATAATTTTGCGAGGAAATCCATTAACACAATGTTTTAAACAGCATAGTGAATATAATTTCTTTGTGTAGTGAATATAATTTCTTTGTGTAGTGTATATAATTTCTTATAATTTCTTTGTATAGTGTTTATAATTTCTTTGTGTAGTGAATATAATTTCGTTGTGTAGTGCATATAATTTCTTTGTGTAGTGTAGTGTATATAATTTTTTTCTGTAGACCAATTATATCATCTTGGAGTCTGATCTCAACGTGATTTAGACTATTCACTCTACCCTTTAGCTGGTATGTGATAAAATGTTACAATTACAATATGGCTGAAGAAAGCAAACAGGAAGTTTAACATAAACAGGTTGAACGGATTTACTGATTTTGAAAGTGTTTGCACTATTTAATACACATTCGAAAGAAGTTGTTGAAGTGATTTCAAAATAAAAAAATGTTATAGAAACGGCAAAATACGTTGTGTCTGGTGGGAAAAAGACACAGAGAGAGATAAATATATATAGAGAGAGAGTGAGAGAGAGATATATATATCTAGAGAGAGAAAGACAGATAGTGGTTACAAAATAAGCATGTTATAGAAACGGCAAAATACGTTGTGTCTGAGAGAAAGGGAGAGAGTAGGAGAAAGAGAGAGAGATGGGGACAAATAGAGGGGGAAATAAAGATGAAAAGAGAAAGAGAGATTAAAAACAGAGATAGAGAGGGAGAGAAAGAGACAGTGAGAGAAAGATATAAAGAGAGGGAGAAATATGAGAGGGGGAGCGAGAGATAGAGAAGGGGGGAGATAAAGATGAAAAGAGAGAGAGAGATAAAACAGATAGAGAGAGGGAGAGAGAGGGAGAAAAAGAGACTGACATATAGAGATAGATGGGGAGAAAGAGAGAGGGAGAAAGAGAGAGAGAGAGGGGTAACACGACAGAGGGAGATAGAGAGAGAGAGGGAGAAGATAAAGATGAACAGAGAAAGAGAGATCAAAAACAGAGAGACAGAGATAGAGAGAGTGAGAAAAAAAAAGAGAGATAGAGGGGGAGAGAAAAAGAGAGAGAGTGAGTGGGGGGAAGAGAGAGATTGATAGACATAGAGAGAGAGAGAGAGAGAGGGAGGAGAGTAGAGAGACAGAGAGAGAGAGGGCGAGTGAGAGAGAGGGAGGCGGAGAGAGAAAGAGAGAGAGAGCGAGAGAGACAGAGGGAGGAAGAAAGAGAGAGGTTTATATAGAGAGATGGGGAGGATATACATATGAAAAGAGAGAGATAGGGATGGGGGAAAGAGAGATATGGAGAACGAGACAGCGAGAGATAAGGAGAGATAGTGGGGAGATAAAGATGAAAAGATAGAGATAGAGGGAGAGAGCGAGAGAAAGAGATAGATAGATAGAGAGATGGATAAAGAAAGGGAGATAGAGAGGGAGAAATAGAGACAGACAAAGAGAGGGAGAGATAGAGAGAGAGAGAGGGTGAGATAAATATGAACAGAAAAGAGTGATGAAAACAGAGGTAGAGATAGATAGAGAGATAGAGAGAGACGGAGAAAGAGAGAGTGAGTGATAGAGAGTGACGGATAATGATAGAGAAATAGAGGGAGAGAGAGAGAGAGGGGGATATAAAGATGAAATGAGAGAGATAGAGATGAAAACAAAGATAGAGAGAGGGGAAAATAAAGTTATAGATAAAGAGAGAGAGGGTGAAAGATAGCGACAGATGGGGAGAACGAGGGAGAAAGAGAGAGGGAGGGAGAAATAGAGAGAGAGAGAGGGAGATAGAGAGATAGAGAAAGAAAGGGAGATAGAGAGGCAGAAATACAGACATAGAGAGGGAGAGATAGAGAGAGACGTAGAATGATAGAGAGAGGGAGAAGGAGATAGGGGGAGATACAGTTGAAAGAGAGAGAGAGAGAGAGAGATAAAAACAAATATAGAGATAGGATAGATAATGATATAGATAAAGAGAGATGGTGAAACAGAGAGCAACATATGGGGAGAAAGAGAGGGAGGGAGAAATAGAGAGAGAGGGAGATATATATATAGAGAGAGAGTGGGGGAGATTAAGATGAAAAGAAGTTGATTAAAAACAGAAATAGAATGAGAGGGAGATAAATAAAGAGATAAAGAGTGAGAGATAAAGAGCGAGTTATAAAGAGAGATCAAGATAGAGAGAGAGAGAGAGTGATGGGGAGAAAGAGAGAGAGAGAGGAAAAAAGTGAGAGAAGGAGAAAGAGAGGGATTGGGAGAACAAGAGACCGAGAGAGAGGGAGAACGAGAGAGCCAGAGATAGAGAGATATGGCAGGGATAAAGATGAAAAGAGAGAGATAGAGAGAGAGAGAGATGGGGAGAAAGAGATAAATATGGAGAACGAGAGAGAGAGTGGGGAGATAAAGATGGAGAGAGATAGAGAGAGGGAGAGATAAAGATAAAGAGAGAGATATAGAAAGAGGAAAAAACCCACACACACACATATATATAGAGAGAGCAGGGTTCGAAATTAGCAGTAGCAAGTAGCAAATTTGCTACTTAATATGGGAACTTGTAACCTGCTCAAATGGTCAGTAGCAAAAACTTGTTACATGAAAAGAAATGACACAGTTTCCTTTTCGTTCGATGTTTCTGTTTAAGTTCATGTTTAATTACACATTCTTTTATCAATTTGTTCAAACAAATCTTAAAAATTATAGGTAAAAGCTTGCTTACGTTATTGTTTATCTTGCTAATGCTGCCTAACAGATGAATTTGATACCTACGTTCAAGGCAGGTAGCAAGTATTTGCTACCAGTCAAAAAAGTTAATTTCGAACACTGGAGAGATAGATAGAGGGAGATATATTACCTCCATCAACATACAAGATTACATAACTCTGTCAAGGTTTTTGTAAGAATTATAGCCCTTTTTCGACTTTTAGTTTAGTTTTTTGTAACAATTCACTTTTTTGTGCATTGCATATATTGCTTCGTAAATTACAACACTTATTAACCATCATTACCTCCATCAACAGACAAGAGTAAATAACTCTGTCAAGGTTTTTGTAATAATCACGGCCCTTTTTCGACAGATATTGCTTTAAAACTAACAACACCTTTTCACCATCGTTACTTGCAGCTACAGACAAGAAAACATCACTTTGTCCATGTTCTTGTAAGAATTATGGCCATTTTTCGACTTAGAAATTTGATAAAGTTTCGTACCACCCCACTTTTTTTCAAAACCATTAGAGATATAGCTTATATACTAATTTACCGTCATTACCTCCATCAACAGACAAGAGTACATAACTGTCATTTTTTAGCTCTACTGGCCAAAGGCCAGAAGGGCTTATGTCGTGGCGATGTGTCCGTCGTCCGTGCGTCCGTCCGTCCGTAAACAATTTCTTGTTAACACGATACAGTCTTCACTTTTGATTGTATCTCAACCAAACTTATACAGTAGTTAGATATCCATGAGAGCTCGGTTCCTTTCGAAAACCAGCCAGATCCATGCATGACTGGATTATGGCCCTTGAAAGGGTCAAAATTGCTATAAAAGAGCTTGTTAACACGATACAGTCTTCACTTTTAATTGCATCTCAAACAAACTTATACAGTAGTTAGATATTCATGAGAGCTCGGTTCCTTTCGAAAACCAGCCAGATCCGCCCATGCATGACTGGATTATGGCCCTTGAAATGGTCAAAATTGCTATAAAAGAGCTTGTTAACACGATACAGTCTTCACTTTTGATTGTATCTCAACTAAACTTATACAGTAGTTAGATATCTATGAGAGCTCGGTTCCTTTTGAAAACCAGCCAGATCCATGCATGACTGGATTATGGCCCTTGAAATGGTCAAAATTGCTATAAAAGAACTTTTTAACACGATAGTCTTCACTTTTGATTGTATCTCAACCAAACTTATACAGTAGTAAGATATCCATGAGAGCTCGGTTCCTTTCCTAAACCAGCCAGATCCGCCCATGCAAGACCTTGAAATTGTCCAAATTGCTATAATTGAGCATGTGAACACAATAGAGGCTCCATTTACTATCTGATCTTCACCAAACTTAGATAGTAGTTAAATATTGATGAGAGCTTGGTTCCTTTTGAAAACCAGATCCGCCCATGCAAGACTGGATTATGGCCCATGAAATTGTAAAAATTGCTATAATACAGCTTGTGAATACAAAAGAGCCTCCATTTACTATCCGATCTTCACCATACATACATGCTCTGGATTTAAAATGACCAAAGAACCATACCAGTAGAGCATAGGCCCTCATGGGCCTCTTGTTTTAAAGTATTTTGGCCACGTTTTCGATTTAGCAGTTTGGTTGGTTTGTTCCCGGAACGTCGACTCGTTCCGCTTAACACCTTTCACTAATCCGGGATTAGGGGGTACCTAAAAGGGGTTTGTTCCCGGAACGTCGACTCGTTCTGCTTAACACCTTTCACTAATCCGGGATTAAGGGGTACCTAAAAGGATATAGAACTATACATACCATAAATCAATTTATTTGATTTTAAGGATGCACGCATTAAATGCATTTTAGTAAAGAATAACTTTTTAACATTATTAATTCAGTTCATACTGTAAATTTACCTGAAGGATAGACGGTAATTGATCAGAATAATTACAATTTAAATGCATGTTACAATTAAGTTGTTTTCTTTTAATCGTTAAGGTATTGTTTTCTAGTCGTAAGTAATACGTTCATGGCAAACGCACAGCTGAACAGTACATCATCAACAGAAAAGGGGGTCATAACTTGACATTTGACGGATACATTTATCGCGTAAACCGTAGAATAGAAGACAAGGTGTTCTGGAGGAGCCAGGAAAGAGCCAAGCGACGTACAGACGATTCTTTATCCCCCTCCAAGAAAAAATGAACGACATCGGTCGGAGATTCCACCCAACTTCTGCCGTATTTGACTTCGAGACAGCTGCCCACGGTGCCATACTACAGACGTTCCCTGATATTCACACAAAGGGGTGTTTCTTTCATTTTACCCAGTGTATTTGGCGAAGAGCACAAGCAACCGGTCACCAGATTCCGTATAAAGAAAGCGAAGATGTAAAGACACTCGTCCGACGTGCAGCAATCCTGTCTCTGCTTCCCTTAGACAAGATAGAAGACTTCTGGTTCCGGACTCTAGAAGACAGAGACGAGGCCGATCTAACGGAACTCACAGAACCATTCACAGACTACGTTACCGAACAATGGGTAGAAGGTGAAAGCCCTATGTGGAACCAATTTGGTACACAGAGCCCGCGCACTACGAACAACATCGAAGGCTAGCAGCAAACTTAAGAAAAGGACACAACACTCCTTTTCTGCATCTCAGTGTGTTCGTGTGATTATAATTGATATGCTGTTTTCTAATATTTTACTTACTAAGATACTTACTTTTTAAGATAAAAAAAAAAAAAGGTAAGTACAGCAAAAGATCAACATGTACGTATGTGCAGGCTAATCATAGGTTACACTTTTCTCAAATGTTTCAAATTTCGCATTCTTAGGAAATTCTGCATTATTAAATTCAAAAACAACAGTCTTCTCAAATGTTTTAAATTTCGCATGTTATATATTTCTTATTTATGCATAAATAAAATTTAAAATCTGAATCAGTCTTAATATGTCTCCCCCTGTATACAGGGGAGATATATTGTTTTTGTCCTGGGCGTCTGTCTGTCTGTCCTTCTGTCTGGCTGTCTGTCCGTCTGTCCGAAATCGTGTCCGCTCCATATCTCCAAGACGGCTTGAAGGATTTTCATGAAATTTGGCTCACATGTTCACCTCATCAAGGCGACGTGCAGAACCCGCGTCTCGACAATATAGGGTCAAGGTCAAGGTCACGCTTGAAGGTCAAAGGTTTGAGGCTTTATTTCGTGTCCGCTCCATATCTCCCAGACGGCTTGAAGGATTTTCATGAAACTTGGGTCACATGTTCACCTCATCAAGGCGACGTGCAGAACCCGCGTCTCGACAATATAGGGTCAAGGTCAAGGTCACACTTGAAGGTCAAAGGTTTGAGGCTTTATTTCGTGTCCGCTCCATATCTCCGAGACGGCTTGAAGGATTTTCATGAAACTTGGGTCACATGTTCACCTCATCAAGGCGACGTGCAGAACCTGCGTCTCGAAAATATAGGGTCAAGGTCAAGGTCACGCTTGAATGTCAAAGGTTTGAGGCTTTATTTCGTGTCCGCTCCATATCTCCCAGACGGCTTGAAGGATTTTCATGAAACTTGGGTCACATGTTTACCTCATCAAGGCGACGTGCAGAACCCGCGTCTCGACAATATAGGGTCAATGTCAAGGTCACGCTTGAAGGTCAAAGGTTTGAGGCTTTATTTCGTGTCCGCTCCATATCTCCCAGACGGCTTGAAGGATTTTCATGAAACTTGGGTCACATGTTCACCTCATCAAGGTGACGTGCAGAACTTGCGTCTCGACAATATAGGGTCAATGTCAAGGTCACGCTTGAAGGTCAAAGGTTTGAGGCTTTATTTTGTGTCCGCTCCATATCTTCCAGACGGCTTGAAGGATTTTAATGAAACTTTGGTCACATGTTCACCTCATCAAGGCGACGTGCAGAACCCGTGTCTCGACAATATAGGGTCAAGGTCAAGGTCACGCTTGAAGGTCAAAGGTTTGAGGCTTTATTTCGTGTCCGCTCCATATCTCCAAGACGGCTTGAAAGATTTTCATGAAACTTGGGTCACATGTTCACCTCATCAAGGCGATGTGTAGAACCCATGTCTCGACTGTCTGTCTGTCCGTCCGTCCCAAATCGTGTCCGCTCCATATCTCCAAGACGGCCTGAAGGATTTTCATGAAACTTGGGTCAAATGTTCACCTCATCAAGGCGATGTGCAGAACCCATGTCTCGACTGTCTGTCTGTCTGTCCCAAATTTATAGGTTGGAATGTTTTGAGAGATTTTGACAGATATTTGAGGGGAGACATCTGTTTTTTGCAAAAACAATTCTAGTTTATATTTATAAAGCAATACCTGTCACATAATTACCCTCTAATGGTCCCCACGATCCGCTCTACCGACCAGCCTGGGATTAAATCGAGTCGACGTTCCGGGAACACACCGTTTGGTTAATCATTCCAAATCAAATTGTTTCAAAACAATTAGAGATATAGCTAAAACACTTGCACACATCTTGTTACCATCATTACTTCCAACAACAACCAAGAGTGCATAATTCAGTAAAGGTTTTTGTAAGAATTATGACACTTTTTCGACTCAAGTACATTGCTTATAGATAATATGATATATAAAGTACTTGGTTATGTTTTCTGTATCGCTCAGAGTTTTTTTTTTTTTTTCTTTTGCAAGCACAAAAAAGTCAAGCGCGCTATCCTCCGACAGCTCTTGTTTACAACCAAATCACTACATAAAATATTAAACCTTTCACACATACAAACGTTTTCTGACGCCTCTGCGGTAGACGACTTTTGAAAACTCTTTCATTTATAGAGGTCTTTCATAATTTGTGCAGATTATTACAAAGTATTTTAATGTAGATTTGTTGTATTTGGGAAAGTGTTTACACTAAACCTGCTGTGTGCGAGTTGGATCGTGTTGCGAACGGAATAGATCAGACCAGACCATACTGCTTGTGACCGAAATGATCCTTTAAAGATTAATGACAATTAGCAAGACACATTATAACAAAATAATTCTAAAAATAGTAGGAGACGAACTTAGTTTGACTGTGGAGTAAAAATAAATCCTTTCTAAGTGATATGCTCAATAAATAAAACATGTAGATTATATCTAAACATGTCATAAAAGAATAATCCAAAGTTGTAATTTAACAATATTTTTTTAATTTTCCATTTAGTTCGATGGCTACACTAATAAATGGTTATTGAACAAAAAGTAACAGGATAAAAAGCAACGAATAATAACCAACATTTATTTCCGTTGATTTGTGGTCGTGGTCATGGTGGAGTTCTCTTGTGTAAGGCACATTTCTTAGCCTAGTACTGGTTTGTTTACCCAGGGATCATGAATAATTGAACTGTCGCCGTGTCAGATATAACTGAAATAATGTTGAAAATGCCGTGAAACTTCAATAAAACAAACAATTTGCGCTGACAGCAGGAAACTAGACAAAAAGCACCAGTTATGTTATTGTTATTTCTATTTCAGGTTTAATTGATTATGTTCTTGGATTGTAATAGACCAATTTCAATTAACTTAATTATATTTTGTCTTGTTTTATGCACATTTATTTTGTTATATACAGTTACAAAATACAATACCATACAAAAATCAACAACCAGAAAAAAAAAAAAAAAAAAAAAAATTAGAAAAAGAGAAAAGAACAAAGCTACAATGTACTATTCGGAAGTGCTAAGCCTTCCAGGAATGTTTAATAGACGTCAAATACCAAATTTATTTCTGTCAACAAATTTACTGCATTACATGTATTAATCTAAATAATTCCCACCATGATAGACACTTAATCATGCATCAGGCCAAAATGAAATGTTTCCAAGATCATAATTTCTTGTTGGTCTTGTGAAAATTAATTCACCAAAACTCCAAATATATCAATCGGTCCAATGGTCCATTCTGATCACTCTCTGTCCGTCGTCGTCTTCCGTCGTTGTTAACTGTTTTGCTTTAAACAACATCTTCTCCTAAACCACTCGACCAATTTTAATATAATTTAACAGGAATTGTAATTTAGTGGTGCTATTTCCAAGTTGTTCAAAGATATAAATAATGTTAAGAACTTTGGATGCCTTGACATCAGAAAGGGGGGAAAAGTTCCACTCTTTAAAATTCTTCTCCTCTAAATCTGATTGTTTGATTCCAATAACATTTGGTAAAAGTGATCATTGGGTGATCTGCTACAAAGTTTGAAACGATGTTCATGCCATATTGATTGGTTGAAAAACATGGCAGCCAGGCGGCACCATAAAAGGGTCAACATGAAATAAAGATCCATTATTATGAAAGTGATTGTCTAATTTTAAGAAAATCCTCTACTTGATTTGTTAAAGCCATATTTATTGGTTACAAAATCATAGCAACCAGGCGTCATCACAATAGTGGTATATTGAACTTTTAGCTACAAATGACAGCTACTACTGGACCAATTTCAACTTAACTTCATAGGAATGTTCCTTTGTTGGTCCTCTTTAAAAAGTGTTCTAATGCCTACATTCGGTGTAGAACTAGGTTCTTGTGTCATGAGAAAGTGAGAAAAGGTGAGTCCGCTTGTCCGATTCCAAAATAATTTGTTCGAAATGTTCCTTGAGTGAACCTCTACACAATTCTTTGAAAAACAGGGAAGCAACGTGCCATCAGAAAAGAGACCAAATGACAAATCTTTATAATTTCCCTCTTATTAAACTTCTTGCCAGATTTCAAGATAATTTTGCATAAATGTTCCTTTACATGAGTTCGGTTAAAGTAGATGTATGTAGCATAAGAACAGGGGTAAATGAACTTTAAGCTTCAATTTATATCTCCTCCAAAACCATTGGACCGCTATCAACATCACAGGAATGTTCATTTGGTGGTACCATTTAGAATTGTTCAAAGATGTAATGCCTTATTACAAATGGCCTTTTCTGGTAAGCTATTACATTAACCATGTCCATTCCTTTTACTAATCATTTGCATTCCTGATCAAATTTTCCCAAAAATTTACAACTAATTTAGTAATTTACTATCACTCAGGTGATGGATTTAGGGCCATATTGGCCCTCTTGTTTAATGATCATATTACCCAGTAGTTCCAGAAGGAACAAATCAGACAAGCACTTTAATAAGAATGGAAATGTTGTCATTTTGTCCTTTGGAAATGTCCTTTTCTGAAGCCGCTTCGTTGCCTTTTTTTTTCAACCCATTAATATGGCTGAAAAATAAATCCATAGAGTCATTGAAGGAACATATCTTACAAGTAACACATAAAAAACATGTAGAGGGTCACCGAATGAACAGTTCTGTTAAAATATCTTGAAATCAGACAAGCACTTTCACAGGAATGTAGTTTTGAAATTTGTCATTTCCCCCCTTTCCTGAATCCGCCTGATTGCCGTGTTAAACAACCAATTAATATGATTATATTTGTAGAGGAAAATATGTTAACAAATTTGGCATATTTCACCCTCTCTGATGCCGCAGCAAGTTCTCTGTAGAAAATAATTACACCTAGCAATTTCTTCTTTTGTAACAATGATTTCAAACGTTGTCTGCTGCAGAGGCGTTACAAAGGGTATGTATGTGAGTCGATATTTCAGGTTTATTTTTCTGATAATTTCAGAATAGAATAGAAAACATTGTGGCAAAAGGAGATATTGCTCTCTATGAGCAATGTCTCTTTTTGTCACAATGTTTTCAAAAGTTGTATGCTGCAAGTGCATCTGCAAGTGGTAAAAATGTTATCAAAATATCACAAACAAATCAACTTTGACGGAAATTATAGATGTTCCTCAACTATTTAGTTTACTAAAGGGAACAAAGGGTTACAATTTACAAAGGTTAATTTGTTGCATTGCTATCTTTGTATATTAGCGTAGTGATGTCCTAATAATTTAGTACACTTAAATATGACATTTACACTTTCAGAGTAGAATAAGTGGAATTTATTAGTCCCCTACCGGCGTGCCGAAGGGGACTATTAGGTTTGCACTCCGTCCGTCAGTCCGTCAGTCCGTCAGTCCATCTGTCAGTCAGTCAGTCAGTCCATCTGTCAGTCAGTCAGTCAGTCCATCTGTCAGTCAGTCAGTCAGTCAGTCCGGCAAATTTTTGTCCGGAGCATATCTCCAAAACTGTACTAGCTATGGCTATGAAATTCCATATGTGGATACATCTCATCAATGCGGAGTGCAGTGCATATGAACCATAACTCTTGCTTGCCTAATTTTTGAGTTATTTCCCTTTCTTTATTTTCATACTTGATTTTTGTCCGGAGCATATCTCCAAAACTGTACTAGCTATGGTTATGAAATTTCACACATGGATGCATCTCATCAAGGGGGAGTGCAGTGGACATGAACCATAACTCTTGCTTGCCTAATTTTTGAGTTATTTCCCTTTCTTTATTTTCATACTTGATTTTTGTCCGGAGCATATCTCCATAACTATACTAGCTATGGCTATGAAATTTCACACATGAATACATCGTATCAAGGGGGAGTGCAGTGGACATGAACCATAACTCTTGCTTGCCTAATTTTTGAGTTATTTCCCTTTCTTTATTTTCATACTTGATTTTTGTCCGGAGCATATCTCCAAAACTGTACTAGCTATGGTTATGAAATTTCACACATGGATGCATCTCATCAAGGGGGAGTGCAGTGGACATGAACCATAACTCTTGCTTGCCTAATTTTTGAGTTATTTCCCTTTCTTTATTTTCATACTTGATTTTTGTCCGGAGCATATCTCCATAACTATACTAGCTATGGCTATGACATTTCACACATGAATACATCGTATCAAGGGGGAGTGCAGTGGACATGAACCATAACTCTTGCTTGCCTAATTTTTGAGTTATTTCCCTTTCTTTATTTTCATACTTGATTTTTGTCCGGAGCATATCTCCATAACTATACTAGCTATGGCTATGAAATTTCACACATGAATACATCGTATCAAGGGGGAGTGCAGTGCACATGAACCATAACTCTTGCTTCCCTAATTTTTGAGTTATTTCCCTTTCTTTATTTTCATACTTTATTGTCTTGATATACCTAAACATTGGGTTGCTATGACAACAGAAACAGACTCAAAATTGCAAACCGGTAGGGGACTATGGTATTGCTTGCAATCCTCCAGTTACTTGTTTTACTTATTTTACTTTTGCTTATGTTTGCATTGGTAATTCAGTCTAGAATGGTTTGCACTACTTTTTTGACGTACTGAATTTGATAGATTTGTGTTCTTAGGCATTTACATCACGTGACTTCAAACCTTCATTTGAAACAAGGGAAGCCTATCTATCGCAATTCTACCAAAAACTACACTTAAACAGACACAGAAAAAGGCGAAAATCCACATTATATGCAATGCGAAAGAAGATTTTCAGGAATATTTAATTATCTACTTACATTCTGTCACCACATTTATTGAAACGTTTCTTTTCAAAGTTGAAAAAGACTTAATAAAAAAAAAGCAAGATTGCTCAACACTGAAGTTTACTGTTTGAAAATCGAGTAAGAGAGGAACACGACATTGCTTATTCATGAATTGGATTTAGACCCTCTGGGGATACCAACTGACTTTACGATATAAAACTTCGGATCAAACCGAGCGTATTTCCGAACTTTCACGAATACATCTAGAATCATGAAGTTACGAATATATCTGTAATAAAGCCAATCTAAATCTTAATATATTTTTATGAGAAAAAGATCAGATTGTGGATTACATATTGTAGATATTTACGACACCGTTTGCACTTAAGGAAAATCTTCAATAATATTTTATATATATGGAATTTAAGTGAAGGGGTATTTTATTTTGTTCTTTGTTCATATGAAATTGACAGCGTTCATTTAATCTAAAAAAACAATCTAAATCATGTTTTCTTCGAAAAAAAATATATGCATGTTAAAAGCCCCTATTGATTTCTATAGATAAAAGGATGGCAAATACCGCGTGTGCAATTGTACATGCAGATAAACGCGGACGGAGGGACGGACAAATAGACGTAACCTAACTTCCAACAGAATTTCAGACATGTCCAGCTAGTTCCACTACTATATCTGCTATTAAGGGCATTGAAAACATCTAGTTAAAAATATGAATAATCTCTTAAATACATTGCAGATTTAAGAGGGCCATCAGGCCCTGGATCAATATAAACAGGTCAATACATTATTCTGATCAATGAAACTTAACACTTTCCCATTGAAATTGACATTGTATATTTAAGTTGTACGTCAACTCTAACCGTGATATAATAAAATACAGATAATAACACTTGTTAATACATACATTTACTGTATTGTTACTATGACTTCTATGCCGTAGTACATTGTACATTTAAGTTGTATGTCAACTCTAACCGGGATATAATAAACATACATATAATAACCCTTGTTAATACATACATTTCAGGAAACGTAGTAACGAATTCACACACTACCAGCATGGCATCTGGATCCCAATATTTCTATAAAGGGTCTGACGAAACACCTAACACTGACTGTGACGTATGTTTGTCAAGCGGTCAAGCATTAGAGGCTATATCCTACTGTACCATATGCTGTGAGTACCTGTGTCAGTCATGTGATAATGCACACAGAGGGTCTCGGGCATCTAGAGACCACACACTTCTGACAGGGAGTAACGTTCCATCTGGATTCACGAGGACAAAGCCAACGTTACCGTTTATGTTCTGTGATACACACAGAACAACGTTACTTGATATATACTGTACCACTCACGACGAGGTCATTTGTTCTGCTTGTAACATTACCGGTCATACAACGTGCGATACAGGCGATGTCACTAGGCACAGTGCTCGATTCAAATATGCTGAAGAGGAGCTGAAGAAAGTCGCTAAATCTCTGTCTGACTTAACATCTAGATATGACGACCTTAGAAAGAACAGACACATTGCTAAATCAACCGTGAAGACTCAGATAAAGAAATGTGTGAGCGGCATGCATCAATTACGCAGGGATATTAACGACAAACTGGACCAACTCGAAAATGAAATGTCTTCCGAAATCCGATACATTGATGAGAAGATGAATAAAGAGATATACCGTCACGTGACTTTAGCCGATGGCATTTTACGTCAAATCGAGGATCTGGACAAATCTTTGTCTGAATGTCTAAAAACGCGGGAAAATGACGTCATGTTTGTCGGAATGAAAAAAGCGTCGTCACGAGCAAGTGAATGTGGACATATCATCGACAATGTCGAGAAAGACATTTACCCAATAGACATTCGTTTTCAACCCAATGACGTTCTAATTGACATGATCCTACAATTACAATCACTCGGGACTGTTGCTAACAACCAGCCTGTTTATACCGGTGAGAACCGGACCTCCATACTGACCATGTCTGTTATGGACAAACAGGAGATAGATGTGAAAGCAGAAACAATCGAAGGATGTACATTCATGTCTGACGGACATCTTGTACTCGCATGTGGCAATGACGATCTAAAACTGTTTGATAAAGACTTACAGTTTAAATCCCAGTTAGCTATTCCGGCAGGAGACGTGTCTGCTATCAACGACACTGACGTCATAGTTACACAAGGTGATCAACTCCAGCGTGTAAGAGTATTCCCTGATATGGTGGTGAAGACAACATTGAAGATGGAGAGAAAGGGTTGGGGTGTGGATGTTTACGGTGACGAGATCTTCGTTACCTGTCATGATAATCCCGGTAATGGTGAAGTACGAGTACTCAACATGGCTGGTAAAGTACAGAGAAGGTTGGGAGTAGATAACGGTAAATACATGTTTACAGGTCCTAATACTGTAAAAGTAAACAGGGACGGTAGTAAGGTATTTGTCTCTGATTCAGACACTAACATTGTAACATGTTTAAACAATCAAGGTCACGCGATATATCAGTACTCTAACAGAGACTTGGATTCACCACTCGGAATGTATGTGGATAAGGAAGATAACCTGTTAGTGTGTGGAGCGTATTCTCACAATGTACATGTAGTCCGACATGGGGGTGGTAAGGAGAAGATTATGTTGTCAGAGAAAGACGGGATGAACTTCCCATGTTGTATATCGTACAGACAGAGTGATGGTTGTCTAGTGGTTGGTTTAGATAAGATGGCTGACACTGATGCAAAGCTGATTAAATTCAGGACTAGATAAACTCGTGCGAGCCTGTAAAACTATTGCCGTAAAGTGTACATATTTTACAGTCGATACAGATATGTTAGTGGAAGGAAGGAAGGAAGTAAATGGTCTCAATATTTACAGTTTCTTCCTTTTCCACAATGTTTTATATGTACATTATGCCAAAGTCATCGAGAACATCACTATGAAGGAACAGAACAATAAAAACAATAGTGTACAAACCGACGTCATATTAACGAAATGTCTTCGAAAACGGCGTTAAATGCCAATCAATCATTATTTTACAAACTTTTATATAACTGTTTTATTTACGGCGAACACTCACTTTTTCCCGTGAAACATAACTATTTAGAGACACACAAGACTTTTGGTTGAATGGCTAGTTAATCAAATAAGCTCTGTCCTCCTTTTCCAAATTGTATTGATAAATATCATGCCCCAGAAGCGCAAGGAATAGATTGAGATTTACTTATTCTGTATATAATTTCGTCATTGTTGAAACGTGACTTCCGAGTCCCGATAGCTCAGTCGGTACTGACGCGGGCTGTCAATCCAGGGGCTGTGAATTCGAATCCCGGCTCGGCCAACTTTCTTAGCGACGTTTGACAAAAGTCAATGCGACATGCGTCATTCGTCTACCACCAATGGGCTAAGTCTATGTGGAAAAGCAGCCAGATGCTTGGGAAGATTGTTGTGTGCAGTACTGGTGTGAGAAAACCAGGAAACACATGAGTAGGTGAACTGGACGCCGTGATATAACTGAGAAATTGTTGAAAACGGCGTTAAACCCAAATATATCAATCAATCAAACGTGACTGCTTTAGTCTGGTTTAACAGCTAGTAAATATATGTACATATGAGTGTAAAATTGTAGAAAGAAAGTCCTCATTATTGACAGTGTCTTCCTTTACCACAATGTTTTAACGGTAGCTTAGTCACGTCAACTTAATCAAGAACGTCATTATGAAGGAAAGGAACAATACAAGCAATGTTATGGATTATTATTTGTGTACATAAATGTAGTATGACTATATAACCAGAAACGTCAAAATAGTTAACACTTTTTCCAAACAGTGTATGTCAACTATCATGTGTGTTGTATGTACATTTAGACTGAAAATACAAATGAGCGTCTTCGAGCAGTCAGCACTAACTCGTTCATGCAGCATGACAACCTCGTGAGAAACGGTTGTGATTAAACTCGACTATACAAGTATGCTCGTTCAATGATCGTCTAAAAGTTACCTAAATGAACTTAGTCACAGGAAACCTACCAACTATCCAGATCACCATGCAGTTCATGCATCATGACATGCTCGTTCAATGATCGTCTAACAGTTACCTAAATGAACTTAGTCACAGGAAACCTATCGACTATCCCGATCACCACGCAGTTCATGCATCATGACAAACCTCTCGAGGAACGGTTGTGACAAGTACCGACTATACAAGTATGCAGTTTGATCATAATTCTTATTTTAACAAATATTCGTGATATGTGACTAGAATCATAGAAAAAGAGAGGAGTTTAAATAGATAAATGTTTATTGTCAACTGTAAACTGTTCATTACTGATTTGTTTTAAATAAACGTGTCTAGCTTTGTATTTGGAAGAGTCGATGGCAATTTTTCAAGAAATATAAAAATTGAAATGTTGAGTTTTTTAGCACAGACTTCACACAATCGGTTCCAGCAGTGATATGTGTAACTATTTTATTAGATACTTGAGCCGGCCCGCGAGAAAACCAACATTATGGCCTCTGCGCAATGTATCGACCCAGATCATCATTCGCAGTCCACACAGACTGATCCGGGCCGACACATTCCGTCTCAGGGGGATAGAGGTATAGAGTAATTATTCCTTAAACAGAAAAATCCACAGGAGGCAAAAACAGTATATCCGGGTAAGCCTGTGCGGAATGCTTAGGCTGATACGGGTCGATACTTTACGCAGAGTCCACAATGTTTGTTTTCTCGCGGGACGGCTCACCTGTTTAAATGATGTATTCGAGATTTGTTATTTTTATATTTAGCATTTGCAGACTTATTTATTGTTTTAACTTTGTATATAAATGTAAATTTAATGATCTCTTTTGTTCAATTTTCCATTATATGAAACGACATCCCTTCGATAGAACAAGTAAACAGTTTAGTTTATACATGTTATCTCATATGTCTGGTGAGGTTACAGCTTATTCTTTAAATCCTGCAAAGACAAGCATACTGACCCACACACGAAGAGTCACAACTCTCAAATCCAGTTGAGTTTAATAAAGAAAATTCGTCGCTGACCACTGCGTCCTCGGTTCAAACCCTTATTTTCACGTTTTCAAAGTTTTTTTTGGGGGGGTATATAGGAGTCACTGTGTCGGGCTGTCGGGCTATCGGTCGTTTGGTCGGTCGGTCGGTAGGAAGCCATATTTTGTCCGGCCTATTTCATACAAACCGCTGGGTGGAATTCAATAAAGTTTTACATGAAGCTTCTATACCAAGAGGAGATATGCATATCCTAAAGGGGTTACAATTGCATCTTATTTTACAGAGTTATGGCCCTTTTACTTATTAAGTAAGCCATATTTCTTACAAACCACTGGGTGGAATTCAATAAAATTTTACATGAAGCTTCTATACCAAGAGGAGATGTGCATATCCTAAAGGGGTTACAATTGCATGTTATTTTACAGAGTTATGGCCCTTTTACTTATTAAGTAAGCCATATTTGGTTACAACTGCATGTTATTTTACAGAGTTATGGCCCTTTTACTTATTAAGTTAGCCATATTTTATCCGGCCTATTTCTTACAAACCACTGGGTGGAATTCAATAACATTTTACAGGAAGCTTCTATACCAAGAGGAGATGTGCATATCCTAAAGGGGTTACAATTGCATCTTATTTTACAGAGTTGTGGCCCTTTTACTTATTAAGTAAGCCATATTTTGTCGGGCCTATTTCTTACAAATCACTAAGAGGAATTCAATAAAATTTTACGTGAAGCTTCTATACCAAGAGGAGATGTGCATATCCTAAAGAGGTTACAATTGCATGTTATTTTACAGAGTTATGGCCCTTTTACTTATTAAGTAAGCCATATTTTGTCCGGCCTATTTCTTACAAACCACTGGGTGGAATTCAATAAAATTTTACATGAACCTTCTATACCAAGAGGAGATGTGCATATCCTAAAGGGGTTACAATTGCATGTTATTTTACAGAGTTGTGGCCCTTTTACTTATTAAGTAAGCCATATTTTGTCCGGCCTATTTCACAACAAAAAACTGGGTGGAATTCAATAAACATGTACACAAAGCTTCTATACCAAGAGGAGATAGCCATATTTTGAATCAAGGTGCTGTTTTGGGGGTATTTATCATCTTCAATGATAGTTCTAGTTATTGACTTAATCCGAGCCAATTGTCCTTGAAATCGGTGGGGGGGAAAAATGAATCGTGTCGTTACATTCAAACTTTAAACCTAATCCACGTGTAATACACGCGAATAGAGGATCATTTAAATCAAGAGGCTATAACTCTATCTTTTACATAAGCCTTTGTGAAGTCGCGTTCATACTGGGAAACCATATAAATACTGGGACGCAAATGGACCCGACATATGTTCTAGTCTAGGACTGAACCCCCAATATATCAAATATAAATGGAGTACCTTTAGAACAGACACATGTTCTAGTCTAGTACTGCTAAGTAACACATGGATACGTGTTCTAGTCTAGTACTGAACCCCCAATATATCAAATATAAATGGAGTACCTTTAGAACAGACACATGTTCTAGTCTAGTACTGGTTAGTAACACATGGATACGTGTACTGTCACCGTGATATAACTGAAAACTAAACCCCCAATAAATCCAATATAAATGGAGTACCTTTCGGACAGACACATGTCCTAGTCTAGTACTGGTTAGTAACACATACATACGTATACTGTACCCGTGATATAACAGAATACTAAACCCCCAATATATCAAATATAAATGGAGTACATTTGGGAAAGACACATGTTCTAGTCTAGTACTGGTTAGTACCACATGAATGGGTACGTGTACTGTACCCGTGATATAACTGAATACTAAACCCCCAATAAATAATATAAATGGAGTACATTTGGGAAAGACACATGTTCTAGTCTAGTACTGCTAAGTAACGCATGGATACGTGTTCTAGTCTAGTACTGAACCCCCAATATATCAAATATAAATGGAGTACCTTTCGGAAAGACACATGTTCTAGTCTAGTACTGATTAGTAACACATTGATACGTGTACTGTCACCGTTATATAACTGAAAATAAACCCCCAATGAATCAAATATAAATGGAATATCTTTCGGAAAGACACATGTTCTAGTCTTGTACTGGTTAGTAACACATCGATAGATACGTGTACTATACCCATGATATAACTGAATACTAAACCCCAAATGAATAAAATATAAATGGAGTACCTTTCGGAAAGACATATGTTCTAGTCTAGTACTGGTTAGTAACACATGGATACGTGTACTGTCACCGTGATATAACTCAATACTAAACACCAAATAAATAAAATATAAATGGAGTACGCTTCTGAAAGACACATGTTCTAGTCTAGTACTGGTTAGTAACACATGGATATGTGTACTGTACCCGTAATATAACTGAATACTAAACCCCCAATATATCAAATATAAATGGAGTACCTTTCGGAAAGACACATGTTCTAGTCTAGTACTGGTTAGTACCACATGAATGGGTACGTGTACTGTACCCGTGATATAACTGAATACTAAACCCCCAATAAATAAAATATAAATGGAGTACCTTTCGGAAAGACGCATGTTCTAGTCAAGTCTTGCTAAGTAACGCATGGATACGTGTACTGTCATCGTGATATAACTGAATACTAAACCCCCAATAAATCAAATATACATAGAGTACCTTTTGGAAAGACACATGTTCTAGTGTAGTACTGGTTAGTAACGCATGGATCATGGATACGTGTACTGTCACCGTGATATATCTGAGTACTTTTCGGAAAGACACATGTTCTAGTCAAGTAATAGTCAGTAACACATTAATACGTGTACTGTACCCGTGATATAACTGAATACTAAACCCCAAATAAATCAAGTATAAATGGAGTACGCTTCTGAAAGACACATTTTCTAGTCTAGTACTGGTTAGTAACACATGGATATGTGTACTGTACCCGTAATATAACTGAATACTAAACCCCCAATATATCAAATATAAATGGAGTACCTTTCGGAAAGACACATGTTCTAGTCTAGTACTGGTTAGTACCACATGAATGGGTACGTGTACTGTACCCGTGATATAACTGAATACTAAACCCCCAATAAATAAAATATAAATGGAGTACCTTTTGGAAAGACACATGCTTTAGTCTAGTCCTGATTAGTAACACATTGATACGGTTACTGTCATCGTGATATAACTGAATTCTAAACCCCCAATAAATTAAATATAAATGGAGTACCTTTCGGAAAGACACATGTTTTAGTCTAGTACTGGTTAGTTACACATGGATACGTGTACTGTATCCGTGATATAACTGAATACTAAACCCCCAATAAATAAAATATAAGCCGATATTAAGTTATTTAGAGGTGAAATAAATTCGAAAATGGATACGTTAGAACATGAACTAACACAGCAAGCTGGGAAAATAAACAATACAAATGTAAAAGCTATTGAATCTGTTGAAACACTTTACGACAAGCTTCAAGCAGACCTGTCAGAAATATTATTCACTCTAGGATTTCTTTACAAATTCAAAAAAACCAACAGCTATTATTTTATGCCAATAAGGCTCAAACACACGTCAAAGAGTATACTGACAAAATGCGTAAAATATCATAAGAATACATTATCAGTTGGTATGCATTTTCACGCAATAAAGATATAATAAACACACTGAATTCGCCGCTTAAACTTGGAACTTTACAGAGAAAAGGCGAAGGAGAAAGAACAATGACGACAGGAGAACATACAAAAAGGGGAATTATGAAGGAAGACAATCCTACCATTGGTCAGTTAAGCGGCCATTTCACCAAGGATTGTTTTGGTCCCGATAGTATGCGATCATTTTTTTGCTCGATTGGCCGCATTTTTGCGAAAATAGTCGGAAACCTGCGAGCACTGTCGAGCACTACCCTATACCTTCGGGGGGAAGATCTGGCGCGATCGCCTCAGTCCTCCGAGGGTCGGGTACCGATCAAAAACCGTCGGCCCGTGGTCGTCTTGGTCGTCCGAGGGTCCCCTGAAGGCCCCCTTTGTCTCTCCCTCCCTCTGGAGCTTTCGTATTGCATCCGCCGCTCTCTACCGAGGGTCGTGCTTTTTCCGTATACCTGCGGGTACTTGTGCGTACTTTCGCTTACTTGCGCCCCGGAAACGTGTAGATCGCGCGAAGAACGTCCGTGATTCATCCCCCGCCATGGTCCATTGGTCGGGACTCAATCGGGTCAAAAACGTGGACGATTGGAGGCGATTCAGGACGACAATCGGCCCATTAAAAAAACCGGATTCATCGGGAACAATCTTGTCCAGATCGGGCCGATTGGAAAGAACAATCCTTGGTGAAATGGCCGCTTTAGGCATGCGAAAAAAGGAAGAGCATGAAACACAACACGGAAGAAAACAATGCAGAGTTGCACCTTTAAACCGCAACAATCCAAATACGTGAAGGACATTAACATGAAACACAATAAGGACACAACAAGCCAAATCCTTGAAGGACATGTATTAACATGAAACACAATAAGGAGACAACAAGCCAAATCCGTGAAGGACATTAACATAAAACACAATAAGGACACAACAAGCCAAATCCGTGAAGGACATTAACATGAAAGACAATAAGGACACAACAAGCCAAATACGTGAAGGACATTAACATGAAACACAATAAGGACACAACAAGTCAAATACGTAAAGGACATTAACATGAAACACAAGAAGGTCACAACAAGATGCTGGATAACAGGAAGTACGTTGATGTCCAATGATCTTTAAGCTGTAGCATTAAAGTCGTTAACTTACGATCAGACACCATAACATGTTATATCAAACTTGATGATAAACCATGGGATATAACGTGTTATGAACGATTATCAGGGTATCTGCGTATATATAGAAACTTATCAGTTGTAAAGAAGGAACCAATCGATTCAGGTTGCTCGGGAATTATGTATAGAAAAGGCATTTTTTTTGTTACATTTGATGGCCAACATCCATCTGTGAAAATCCTTACTCGCGAAGGAAAAGTTCATTAAACGTTCAAACACAATAATAAGGGACAGAACCTGTGTATTTGTCCGCAGTACATTACAGTGAATAGTGACGGGAATACAATGTATGTTTCAGACTTCTTTCAGAACAATTGATTGATTGGGGTTTAACGCCGTGTTTAACAATTTCAGTTATATCACGGCGGCCAGTTCATCTACTCATGCATTTCCTGGTTTTCTCACACCAGTACTCCACACAACAATCTTCCCAAGCAACTGGCTGCTTTTCCACATAGACTTTGCCCATTGGTGGAAGACTTTTGTCAATCGTCGGAAAGGAATTTGGCCGAGCCGGGATTCGAACTCACAACCCCTGGATTGTAACTAGTTTATGCATGGACGGCAAAGTATGTACTATATATAAACATGACAGCCTAAGAGGTCCAATATGTCTGACTCAGGTTGATGATGATATTAGGTATGTTGCGGAGCTCAATTCAAAAAGCACACTTCGTATAACACCGACGTTTACACTCGTACGCATCGAATTAGAGCATAATTATGGGTTGACTTTTCTACAGACAGTGATATATATATTGTGGTTCTCTATTGCGTGATGGTTTGAGCGTTTACAAACTAGAGTAAACAGAAACAATAGGTATACTTGTGAATAATAATGATGGTCGTTGTGTGGCTGGGAAGTGGTCTCCAAACATAAATCAGTATACAACAGTGTTCACCCGTATACTATCTATTTAAGCATTAAGATTTGGTAAAATATTCTAAGACAGTGTTGTGTTATAACATTGACAGAAAATGTATTATTGTGAAACCAAAAATGAAACACAGGTCAATAAAGTGGCTGCCTGCGGGATAAAGTTTTCACATTGTCGCGGTGTTGTTTGTACTTATGTAAAAATGTTCTTTACAGTTATGACTTAAAGTTATAGTGGCTGCTATTTGAAACATTAATATGGATTTAGCTTCTACATGAGTTCATAGGTGATAATATATTATTAAACAATTGATGAATTAATGCGTTAATGAATTGTATTTCATTTAAAAACATTGATTAACAAAACGTGATAAGACGTTCTAATTAGGTGACATCTTACATGCCTGTAATATTAATGTAACCGTGCATTTACCAAACACTCTATCATGTATAAACATAAACATGTATATTATCACTCGGCGTCCAGTCGTTCATGTAACATGAAAGCCTTTCGGGACCAACCTTAACAATCAGCTAACCACAAAAAGTTCATTGATAGGTGAACTTGTCGCATTGATATAACTACAAGTCTATTGACAACGGAGACAATATATCACCTGTAATAACCTCCAATGTGTATTGTCGCTCACCGCCTAGTGGTATATGAATCCTGAATGTCTTGTGGGACCAGTTATAGCAATTAACGAACTTAACAATTATGTCATTTAAATGCAATTGCACTGTTATCAACTTGACCATACACTCATCAATGCTATCTGTATAACAGGTACCAGGCTAAGAAATGTACAAACAGTACCGCCGCGAGAATCAAGTGGACCATACACTCATCTATGCTCTCTGTTTAACAGGTACCAGGCTAAGAAATGTACAAACAGTACCGCCGCGAGAATCAAGTGGACCATACACTCATCAATGCTCTCTGTATAACAGGTACCAGGTACAAACAGTACCGCCGCGAGAAGGAATCGAACACGAGAGGTTTTGTTTCCGATATTCAACAATAAACAGTGTTTGCGTGAAAATATATCTTAACATAACCTTAAAGGAATTTGATGTAAATATTATAATAAAATTGCGCTTCCTTAATGATTTTAAAGCCCATTAAGTATTTACCCTTTCCTACATACACATTCATTTTGAACCTTCTACAGAAGATGAGTTCTGTAAACAAAAGTGACTAAAGGAGGTATTGTTAATGATGAGCACAGTCTACTTTAACCGCACCATTTCAATTTTTGTTACAATATTAGTACGTTCATTTATAGAGAGCGTCAGTATGATTGCTAATCTGTTTAAAAAAAACTGCTGCAGATATGTTATAAAAGGGATAGGGTTAGGTACAATCCGATCACTGATAACATTTACCTCATTGCAGATATGTTATAAAAGGGAAAGGGTTAGGTACAATTCGATCACTGATAACATTTACCTCTCTGCAGATATGTTATAAAAGGGAAAGGGTTAGGTACAATCCGATCACTGATAGCATTTACCTCACTGCAGATATGTTTTAAAAGGGATAGAGTTAGGTACAATCCGATCACTGATAACATTTACCTCTCTGCAGATATGTTATAAAAGGGAATGGGTTAGGTACAATCCGATCACTGATAGCATTTACCACTCTGCAGATATGTTATAAAAGGGAAAGGGTTAGGTACAATCCGAACACTGATAACATTTACCTCTCTGCAGATATGTTATAAAAGGGAAAGGATTAGGTACAATCCAATCACTGATAACATTTACATCACTCACTGCAGATATGTTACAAAAGTAATAGAGTTAGGTACAATCCGATCACTGATAACATTTACCTCACTAGAGATATGTTATAAAATGGAAAGGGCTAGGTACAATCCGATCACTGATAACATTTACCTCACTCACTGCAGATATGTTATAAAAGGGATAGGGTTAGGTACAATCCGATCACTGATAACATTTACCTCACTGCAGATATGTTATAAAAGGGAAAGGGTTAGGTACAATTCGATCAATGATAACATTTACCTCACTGCAGATATGTTATAAAAGGGAAAGGGTTAGGTACAATCCGATCACTGATAACATTTACCTCACTGCACATATGTCATAAACGGGATAGGGTTAGGTACAATCCGATCACTGATAAAATAAAAAGCTAATGGGTTTTAATTCTCTCTCACTGTCTCATTCATGCCCCTCTCTTTCTCTCTCACACGATATATATATATGCCCCTCTGTACTCTCCTCTATCTCTCTTTGTCTATTTTCTCTCTATATATGTTTCTGTCCCCATTTCTCTTTTTTCTCTCTCTCATTCATGTCCCCCTCTCTCTATCTATTTACCTTTCTCTATCTCTCTTGATCTCCTTTCTCTAGTCTATCATGCTCTCGTTTTCGGTCTTGTCATTGTTGCCATAAAATTTTGCGATGTTACTTGAATTAACTTAGAATGTTTCCAATGAGGAGTTTATATAGTTGATCTCCCTAACTTATCATTCCTCACATACATCAACAACTACGAATCAACATATGAAAATATCTAGGAACAAAACATTGTAGCATACGGATGAATAATTTCTGTGCTGTTACGCTTTATTCTAGCATCGAAATTAACTTGGATGAAACGTGACAGCGAACCCGTTTGGGACGAATACTTCGAATTACTTCCCTTTGCCAAAAGTCCGCCATTTACACAATGGATGGCATGTAAAAGCCCACAACGTTATTTCTCCAAGTTTTGGCTTCAACGTAGGACATCGTTGTAAGTTATGTTGCATATATTATCTGTAAAGTTACCATGATTACTCTTTGTTACGACATGACTTGTGCGCGTTCAATTTGAAGTGTATTCACTTGTACTTTGTTTACTGAGAAAAGTAGGAAGCTTTAGTAAGGTCGTTCCTCTGTTTATATTTTCAGTTTTTAGCTCGACTATTCGAAGAATATGAGAGCTTTACTACTCGCCCCGGCGTCGGCGTCTCCGTCGGCGTCCGGTTAAAGTTTTAGGGCAAGTTGGCATTTTCATTCATAAGTATTTGTGCTAGGGCTTTAATATTTGGAATATAGTTACATCTTATACCTTTCTTCACATTGAATGTTAACGGTACTGAGTGTGACCTTCTTTTGAGGGTAAAAAGCATGATTTTCGGTGGTTAAAGTTTTAGGGCAAGTTGGAATTTTTATTTTTATTTTTTTTTTCTCAATAATTACTTATGCTAGGGCTTTTATATTTGGAATATAATTACATCTAATACCTGTCTTCATATTGTATGCTGAAGATTCTGAGTGTGACCTTCTTTTTGGGGTAAAAGACGTGATTTTGGGTGGTTAAAGTTTTAGGGCAAGTTGGCATTTTCATTTAATTTTTTAATTTTTCTCAATAAGTATTTGTGCTACAGCTTTAATACTTGGAATGTAGTTACATATTATACCTTTCTTCACATTGAATGCTGAAGATGCTGAGTGTGACCGTCTTTTTGGGGTAAAAAACCTGATTTTCGGTGGTTAAAGTTTTAGGGCAAGTTGGAATTTTTTTTTTTTTTTTTTTTTTCTCAATAATTACTTATGCTAGGGCTTTCATATTTGGAATATAATTACATCCAATACATTTCTTCATATTGTATGCTGAAGAGGCTGAGTGTGACCTTCTTTTTGCGGCAAAAGACATGATTTTGGGTGGTTAAAGTTTTAGGTCAAGTTGGCATTTTCATTTGATTTTTTAATTTTTCTCAATAAGTACTTGTGTTAGGGCTTTCATATTTGGAATATAATTACATATAATACCTTTCTTCACATTGTATGTTGAAGATGCTGAGTGTGACTTTTTAAGAATAAATAACATGATTTTTGTTTGATTTTGAGAAATGAGACATTCCTTTCTAATTGTGATCATTCATTTATCAAATATAATTCTTCAACATATCAAACGGGTTTTGCATGATGTCAAACATTTGGTAAACCTTTCTTTAAGGTTTTGCTATTTTTGGACTCTGTCAGTTTTAACATTTGCGTTTAGCTCAACGTTAAAGTTTCATAATTCAAATCAAATTTGTTAAGGACCATCGTACAATTAGGTTAGATAACTCCATTGTATCCTAAATATGGAGTAATGGCCCTTGAATTACTTAGAAAATTTTGCCACAATGTTTTCCACTTTTTGTCATAGGTTATCCATTCAATTATGGAGATTTTCTATGTTTTGACAAAATACGTTCAAAGTCGTCTGCTGCAGAATTGCCGTATGAGGGAAAGGGTTAATAGTACTTAAGTGCAATAAAATGAAATAGTGCTTTATGTGAATAAGCGGCATATAGTCGAGCGCGCTGTCCTCCGACAGCTCTTGTTACCAATACAATTCATCGATCACACACTGATGCTGATAACAAGCTTCGGTTTACTTCCGGCTACTTCTCGAAGTGATAAAACAATATATTTCGTTTTTAAAATAAGACATTGGCTGTAGGCCTAAATACTGGAAATCAAATATATCAATGTGAAAGTTCATGTACCAGCCATTGTTTGATTATTTGCATGTAGCTACCATTGTATCAAACACCTTTCAATATCCATATCTTTGTTAACCCTTTCCAATATACACACATGTTTTGGCGACCCTCCCTGTAACAAAGGTTACAAAGGTCTCTGTCTGTCTGTCTGTCTGTCTGTCTGTCTGTCTCTCTCTCTCTCTCTCTCTCATGCTCTCTCTCTCTCTCTCTCTCGTTCTCTGTCTCTCTCTGTTTGTCTGTCTGTCTGTTTGTCTCTCTCTATGTCTGTCTGTATCTGACTCTGTCTCTCACTCTCTGTCTCTCTATCCGTCTCTCTCTCGCTCTCTCGCTCACACTCTCTCTCTATGTCTCTCTCTTTGTCTCTCTGTCTATTTGTCTATCTCTCTCTGTCTCTCACTCTCTGTCTCTATCCGTCTCTCTCTCGCTCTCTCGCTCACACTCTCTCTCTCTCTTTGTCTCTCTGTCTATTTGTCTCTCTCTGTCTGACTCTCTGTCTCGCTCACTTTCTCTTTGTCTCTCTGTCTATTTGTCTCTCTCTCTCTCTCTCTCTCTCTGTCTCTCTCTGTCTGTCTGTCTGTCTGTCTGTCTCTCTCTCGCGCGCTCCCTCTCTTTCTCTCTCTCTGTCTCTCTCTCTGTCTCTCTATTTCTGTCTCTTTCTCTCTCTCTCTGTCCCTCTCTCTATCTTTCTCTGTCTCTCTCCCTCTCTCTCTCTGTCTCTGTCTCTATCTCTCTGTATATGTATCTCTCTCTCTCTTTATCTCTCTCTCTCTCTCTCTCTCTCATACACAAGGATAGACGGAATTTAAATGCGTTTTAATGAAGATTTTTCAACATTAAGAATAGAGAGACAAACAGACAGACAAACAGGCACACATATATATATATATAGAGAGAGAGAGATATATTAGCAGTAGCAGGTAGCAAATTTGCTACTTAATATGGGAACTTGCAATCTGCCGAAATAGTCAGTAGCAAAAACTTGCTACATGAAAAAAGTGGCCCAGTTTCCTTTTCGTTCGATGTTTCTGTTTAAGTTCAAGTTTAATTACACATTCTTTTATCAATTTGTTCAAACCAATTTTAAACAAGTAATCTTAAGCTTATAGGTAAAAGCTTGCTTACGTTATTGTTTATCTTGCTAATGCTGCCTAAAAGATGAATGTGCTACCTACGTTCAAGGCAGGTAGCAAGTATTTGTTACCAGTCGAAAAAGTTAATTTCGAACAATGGAGAAAGAGATAACAACAGAGATAGAGAAAGGGAGATATAAAGATTAAAGAGAGAGAAAGAGAGAGAGGTACAGAGAGACAGACCGACACGCATAGAGAAGGGGAGAGATATAGATGCAGAGGGAGAGGGGTTGTGTGTGAGACAGGCAGAGAGAGAGAGAGAGAGAGATGCATGATTTATGTGATCTCAATGCGTTGCTTTTACCCTTCTCACATGTATACTGACGCTCTCTGACACGCCTCAGCTTTTTAAAACAGTAGAAATTGCGCATAATGAGCATAATGAGCATTTGATAATTTTCGCCTACTTCTACAGATTTGTTGTATGTGGAATACATTTAAGCATTGCCTTTAATTGAGAACAGACATCGTTTCACGTGTCCAAAGCCTTAAGTGGAAGGATGCTTGATTGTAAAATTGGTTGGTTGTTCTTCTTTTTCGGGCGGTCTCATTAGGTCTACACTTGCCGCTACATAATCGATCAAGTTTACACAAACACCCCTGTGAAAGATTAATGAACCCACCCGAATCACAGAAGACTCTTTCCATTACATGTGTATGAGATTAATCCAGTTTCTAATATAAACCTAATTTATGTGTACATAAACAAATATATATCCATATAAAATTGATATTGAATATTTATTATTGAATAAAATCTTTACTTATTATATCAGTTGAAGAACAATTTATGAAAACTACACTTTTAATCAGTTTTTAGCTCGACTTTTTAAAGAACAGGCTAGCTATACTACTCGCCTCGGCGTCTTCGTTGGCGTCTGCGTCGGCGTTTGTGTCACACACTTTTTCACCATCATTACCTCAATCAACATACAAGAGTACATAACTCTGTCAAGGTTTTTGTAAGAATTATAGCCCTTTTTCGACTTTGAATTTTTCTTAAGATTTTTGTACCTATTCACTTTATTTCAAAACCATTGCAGATTATTGCTTCGTAACTTACAACATTCATGGTTCAATAATATTTTATATGTATCGAATTTAAGTGAAGGGGTATTTTATTTTGTTCTTTGTTCATATGAAATTGACAGCGTTCATTTAATCTAAAAAGACAATCATATTATTATGCATGTTAAAAGCCCCTATTGATTTCTATAGATAAAAGGATGGCCAATACCGCGTGTGCAATTATTATACATGCAGACAAACGCGGACGGACAAATAGACGTAACCTAACTACATGTATCAACAGAATTTCAGATATATCCAGCTAGTTCCACTTCTGTATCTGCGATTAAAGGAATCCGCTGTGGTCGAGTGGTAACCGTTGGGGATTTCGTGATATAACTGAAATAATGTTGAAAGCGGCGTAAAACCCCAATAAATAAATAAAAGTATCTGCGATTAAGGGCCTTGAAAACATCTAGTTAAACATATGGATAATCTCTTAAATACATTGCAGATTTAAAAGGTCCATCAGGCCCTGGATCAATATTAACAGGTCAATAAATGATTCTGATCAATGCAACTTAACACTTTCCCATTAAAAGTCTGCAGTTATAATGTTACTATGATTTCGATGTCATACTAGTACATTATACATTTAAGTTGTACGTCAACTATAACCGGGATGTAATACAATACAGATACTAACCCTTGTTAATACATACATTTACGGTATTGTTACTATGACTTCTATGTCGTAGTACAGTGTACGTTTAGGTTGTATGTCAACTTTAACCCTGATATAATAAAATACAGATACTAACCCTTGTTAATACATACATTTACTGTATTGTTACTATGACTTCTATGCCGTAATACATTGTACATTTAAGTTGTATGTCAACTATAACCGGGATATAATAAAATACAGATAAAAACCCTTGTTAATACATACATTTACTGTATTGTTACTATGACTTCTCTGCCGTAGTACATTGTAAATGTAAAGTGTATGTCAAATTTAACCGTGATATCATAAAATACAGGTAATAACCCTTGTTAATACATACATTTACGGTAATGTTACTATGACTTCAATGCCGTAGTGCAGTGTACGTGTAAGTTGTATGTTAACTTTGACCTGGCTATAAT
The DNA here is from genome assembly GCA_031761405.1 of Serripes groenlandicus. Taxonomy (NCBI): domain Eukaryota; kingdom Metazoa; phylum Mollusca; class Bivalvia; order Cardiida; family Cardiidae; genus Serripes; species Serripes groenlandicus. The sequence goes on from JASEVX010000014.1 coordinate 5,560,942, forward strand.
ACATATGTTTTGTGTGGGAAATGGTAAGAAGCAACATTGTGGGTTACTCATGTGAAATGTCAGGCGTGTTATAAGTGAAATGTCAGGCGTATTATAAGTGAAATGTCAGCCGTGTTATAAGTGAAATGTCAGGCGTGTTATAAGTGAAATGTCAGCCGTGTTATATGTGAAATATCAGCCGTGTTATAAGTGAAATATCAGCCGTGTTATAAGTGAAATGTCAGGCGTGTTATAAGTGAAATGTCAGCCGTGTTATATGTGAAATGTCAGCCGTGTTATAAGTGAAATGTCAGCCGTGTTATAAGTGAAATGTCAGCCGTGTTATATGTGAAATACTGTTGAATATAGAGTTAACACCAACTAATAATTCTTTTCCCAGCAGTGTTCAAATAGGTTGTTATTGGAAATGATAAGAAGAATTTTTTTTTTTATTTACAACAAAAAATATAATCTGTAGTAGCACATTGTAATATTATTATAAAAGTATTAAATCTTAATAGGGACGTTTTTCATTCTCTTAAAAAGTAACACTGAGTAACACTTAGACTATGGAGCATTTTTAAATTATCATAAATATCACATTTCACATTTCACATTTGAAAAAGATTGTTGAAACAAACATAAAGACATTGTTCAATATGAGTAATTTCATTTTTCCCAGCAATTTGTTTCAACTTCATTTTCATTATTTGTCTATTCACGGAGCTTCCATCTAATGCATCGCCCAACACCAAAGAGATGTTCCTCAATTGTCTTTCTACCATTAATATAGCCACACATAAATGTCTTAATCTTTCCTGCTACTCCGTCGTAATTAATTAACAATTATTGATAAATCCATTTAAACTGTACAATTCTGAAAACACAATATAAGTTGTAATTGTGTGTTATGTATTAATCAATACCTGTGAACAACTAATTAAAAATATATTTAATTTATATTATTTTCTCTAATTGGAGTAGGATCAGTAAGGTGTAATTGTATCAAACAAACTTCAAATACAGTTTATATAATGCATCTATATTATTATTATTATTAAGCTTTATTGCATAAAACATACATACATGTTTAAATCAAATACAGTTTAACACAAAAACATACAATTTTCGGAAGAGCAAAGTAGTGGTGATTGTAGGTGGATAAATTTTAAGTTCTGATTAACATTGCCTCATAAATAAATATACTTAATCCGCTTATAGTTGTTTTACATGTTTCAGAAATGAGATTTATACATTTTTGTGTCGTTGGCCATGTGAAATAATACCTTTTCAAATTGTTCACTCTTAAGTCTGTGTATTTTGGACATATAAGAAGGAAATGATATTCTGATTCTATTTGATTAAAATGACAATTTTTACAGATTCGAGAGCTACGAGGGTTATTCGTAAATCTTCCTTGTTCTATAGCTAAAGTATGCGATGACGTTCTATATCTTGCTAATGCTGTTCTATATTTTGGTACTTTAATCACTTGTAAGTATTTTTCAAGAGCTACCGAATGCTTGAATAGGCAATATGACTCTAACCTTGGTGAGTTATTTATAGTTCTATACCATTTCGCATAATATGTTTTTATAATATAATACTTGATTGGCTGCAATTCAATTTTTATATTTTATTGATTTTCCCATAATAATATTAACCCTGATTCATCTAAAATTTGCTTAATGCTATAAGCCCAGTTTATTGTTATATGTATGTCCATTGTCGGCATCTGTTTTTAGCATTTTGTACGTTTTAAATAGAATACTATTTTCATTTAGAGATAATATTTTCATCCAATATTTTATCATTATTATTTTTCTTTGAATGTACATTGGTATAGTTCCTAGTTCTCCGTATAGAGCTTCGAGGTTGGTTGATTTTTTAACACATAACATCTTTCTACAAAATTTCGAATGCATAGTTTCTACATCAGGTGATTTATGCATTCCCCAAATCTGGGCCTCGTAGTTCAGAGTTGTAGAAACAAGTGCATCGAATAACTTAAGTCGTTCTGTAATAGGCAGTTCTATTTGATTAAATATCGTAAATAGGTTATGTAGCGCGAATGAAGCATGTTGGGCTGTGCGTTTTTTTGAGTCTGTGTCCACTTGCCATTTTTAAATAAGTGTACTCCTAAGTATTTAAATGATTTAACAAGTTCAATCTTTGTTTTATATAGATAAAAGTCGTAAGAAGTGTGACGTCCATTTTCGCATATCATGATCTTAGTCTTGTTGACGTAAATCTTAAGTTTTACTTATTGCAATAATGTTCAATGTCGTTTAAAATTGACTGTAATGATTTTGGATCATGTGTAAATACCACTGCATCGTCTGCAAATAATAACAAAAATAATTGCATGTCATCAACTGTTAAAATACCATCAATTTCACTTTTGATGTGTTGCAAAATATCATTCATAAAAAAAACACATAACAAACTACTACACGGATCGCCTTGTTTTACACCGATATATGAATTAAAAGATTCAGATTTAACATGTTGGTATCGAACAGTTGATTTTACAGTTGTATACATAGATCTTAAAGCTAAGACAAATTTTGAGCTGACATTGTTATTTAATAACTTCTGCCATAAAAGTAAACGGTCAATTTTGTCAAACATCTTTTCCCAGTCTAGGAAAGCGACGAATAATTTCCTTTTATTATACAACGTTTTTGAGATAAGAGCACGTAACACAAATATGCAGTCTATAGTTGATTTATTTTTTTGAAAGCCATACTGGTTGTCACTTATCTTTTCATGTTTAATTGCCCATTTAGATAATCTGCTAACCAGTATTTTTGAATATATTTTTGATAATATGTTATTCAAAGTAATGCCTCTGAAATTGTTGGGCTCATGTTTACCTCCCTTGAAAATGGGAATAAGTAATCCTTCACACCAGTCATTCGTAAAATTCCCTTCTCTAAATATCCTGTTATAAAATTTAAGTAGATATTGTGAGATTATGTCAAATGAATATTTAAAGATTTCTGCAATAAGATGATCATTTCCTGGGCTTTTCCCGTTTTTTTGTTCGAAAACGGCTTTTTTTAATTCGGTTAATGTGATATCTGCATCTAAATCAATATCATGAATTGGAGTATTTTGATTATTTAAATTATTATTATTAGTTTCATCTGAATCTGAATTTGTTCCATACAGATCATTAAAATATTGCGATATGTCATCGATTTTTACATTTATTGGATTAAATGAACTACTTTTATATTGAGATTTCACCTCTTTCCAGAATGTTTTCGAGATATTTTTGGCTAATTTCGCTATTCGGTACCCTTCAGTCTGTTTAAATTTTGCTTTGAATTTACTTTTAATTTTAACATATGTTTGTTTTTTATTTAAATATACTGTTCTATTTTTAGATCATCTGAGCCGAAGGCTCAAGGTGAGCTATTCTGATCACTTTTTGTCCGTCGTCCGTCCGGCGTTAACTTTTAGCTTTAAACATCATCTCCTCCCAAAATCCAAGGACAATTTCCGTGAAACATCACAGGACTGTTCCTCTGGTTGGCCTCTTTCAAAGCTGTTCAAAGATTTAAATTCCATTGAGAACTTTGGTTGCTGCGGCATCAGAAAGGGGGCAAAAGGTCCAAACTTTAAAAATCTTCTCCTCCGAATCTGCCTGTCAGATTCAAATATAATTTGGTAGAAATGTTCATTGGGTGACCCTCTATAAAAATTGTTCAAGCCGTACTGATTAGTCGAAAAACATGGCAGTCAGGCGGCATCAAAAAAGGGGCAAAATGACAAAATTTGAAAATTCCATTTTGTTATGCAAATGCTTGTCTGATTTTAAGAAAATATAATACGAATCTTACTGTAATGATCCTCTATTTAATTTGTTTAAGCCGTTTTGATTGGTTACACAATCATAGCAACCAGGCGTCACCACAAAAGGGGTAAATTGAACTTTTAGCTACAAATGACAACCATCTCCTACCATTCCAATAGACCAATTACCACAAAACATCACAGGAATGTTCCTTTGGTGGTCCTCTTTCAAAATGGTTCAAAGATTAAAATTCCAATGAGAACTTTGGTTGCTGCGATATCAGAAGGGGACAAAATGTCCAAACTTTAAAAAATCTTCTCCTCTGAATCTGCTTGTCAGATTCAAATATAATTTGGTAGAAATGTACCTTGGGTGACCCTCTATAAAAATTGTTCAAGCCATACTGATTGGTCGAAAAACATGGCAGTCAGGCGGCATCAGAAAAGGGGCAAAATGACAAAATTTGAAAATTCCATTTTTATGAAAGTGTTTGTCTGATTTTAAGAAAATATAATACGAATCTTACTGTAATGATCCTCTATTTAATTTGTTTAAGCCGTTTTGATTGGTTACACAATCATATCAACCAGTCGTCATCACAAAAAGGGTAAATTGAACTTTTAGCTACAAATGACAACCAACTCCTACCATTCCAATAGACCAATTTCCACAAAACATCACAAGAATGTTCCTTTGGTGGTCCTCTTTCAAAATTGTTCAAAGATTTAAATTCCATTGAGAACTTTGGTTGCTGCGGCATCAGAAAGTGAGAAAAAAAAACAAATTTTAAAATCCTTTTCCTCCATAATCTACTTGTGCGATTGCAAGATAATTTGGTAGAAATGTTCCTAAGTGACCTTCTAAATAAACTGTTGAAGCCATATTGATTTCGTTGAAAAAAAGGGCAGCAAGCCGGCATCAGGAAAGGTGCAAAATGACAAAAACTTTATAATTTCATTCCTATTAAAGTTCTTGTTAGATTTCAAGATATAAATGGCCTTTACTGATAAGCTGTTTCTTGAGAAGTGTCCACTCCTTTCAGTTTCATTTGCACTCCCTGATATAATTTTCCAGATATTTGCAGTTAAATATTTGCTACTAATTTACTATCAATTAGGTGATCGATGTAGGGCTATCTTGGCCCTCTTGTCATTAGTTTTATTTTTAAGAAATATATTTCTTGCTTTATTAAATTCTTTACGAGCTTGGTAGCATTCTCCGGTAAACCATGTCTTTCTATTTGGGTTGTTATTTTTGTTATTTTTATTTATTTTAGTTTTTCCAAAGTGCTCAAAAGCATTATCCCATAATAATGAGGTAAACGATTGTAATAACTCATCAATGGATATACTATCTAAGTCACGTGTTATCTTGTCTAGTACTGGGCACTGGTTTAACATGCTGTCACAGAAGCTAGTCTATATCAAACACCAAGGGGGTATTGTCCACTTTTCACTAAGGGGGAAGGGAGTTTTGTCCAGTGGGTAAATACCCTATTTTTTTTCCCTATGGGGTTTATGTCCCGTGGAGGTTTTGTCCGTAACCCATACTAATCATACAGGTAATAACCCTTGTTGATGTATACATTTCAGGAAACGTAGTAACGAATTCACACACCACCAGTATGGCATCTGGATCCCAATTTTGTCATAAAGGGTCTGACGAAATACCTAACACTGACTGTGACGTATGTTTGTCAAGCGGTCAAACATTAGAGGCTATCTCCTACTGTAACATATGCTGTGAGTACCTGTGTCAGTCATGTGATAAGGCACACAGAGGGTCTCGGGCATCTAGAGACCACACTCTTCTGACAGGGGGTAACGTTCCATCTGACTCCACAAGGACAAAACCAACGTTACCGTTTATGTTCTGTGATACACACAGAACAACGTTACTTGATATATTCTGTACCACTCACGACGAGGTCATTTGTTCTGCTTGTAAACTTACCGGTCATACAACTTGCGATACAGGCGATGTCACTAGGCACAGTGCTCGATTAACATATGTTGATGAGGAGCTGAAGAAAGTCGTTAAAAGTCTGAGGGACTTAACATCTAGATATGACGACCTTAGAAAGAAAAGACACATTGCTAAATCAACCGTGAAAACTCAGATAAAGAAATGTGTCAGTGGCATGCATCAATTACGCAGGGATATTAACGACAAACTGGATCAACTCGAAAATGAAATGTCTTACGAAATCCGATACATTGATGAGAAGATGAATAAAGAGATAGACGGTCACGTGACTTTAGCCGATGGCATTTTACGTCAAATTGGGGATCTGGACAAATCTTTGTCTGACTGTCTAAAAACGCGGGAAAATGACGTCATGTTTGTCGGAATGAAAAAGGCGTCTTCACAAGCAAGTGAATGTGGACATATCATTGACAATGTCCAGAAGGACATTTTCCCAATAGACATTCGTTTTCAACCCAATGACGTTCTAACTGACATGATCCAACAATTACAATCACTCGGGACTGTTGCTAACAACCAACCTGTTTATACCGCTCATAACCGGACCTCTATACTGAACATGTCTGTTAAGGACACACAGGAGATATATGTGAAATCAGAAGTATGGGGATGTACATTCATGTCTGACGGACATCTTGTACTTGCATGTGGCAGTGACGGTCTGAAACTGTTTGATAAAAACTTCCAGTTTAAATCTCAGTTAGCTAATCCGGCAGGAGACGTGTCTGCTGTCAACGACACTGACATCATAGTTACACAATGTAAACAACTACAGCGTGTAAGAGTATTCCCTGATATGGTGGTGAAGACAACATTGAAGATGGAGAGAGATTGTTGGGGTGTGGATGTTTATGGTGACGAGATATACGTTACCTGTCATGATAGACCCGGTAATGGTGAAGTACGAGTATTCAACATGGCTGGTAAACTACAGAGAAGGTTGGGAGAGGAAAACGGTAAATACATGTTTACACTTCCTAGCTGTGTAAAGGTCAACAGGAATGGGAGTCAGGTGTTTGTCTCTGATGCGGGCACTAACATGGTAACATGTTTAAACAATCAAGGTCACGTGATATACCAGTACTCTGACAGAGACTCGGTGGCACCATATGGAATGTATGTGGATGGAGAAGATAACCTGTTAGTGTGTGGATTTGATTCTCACAATGTACATGTAGTCCGACATGGTGGTGGTAAGGAGATGATTTTATTGTCAGAGAAAGACGGGATGAACTACCCATGGTGTATATCGTACAGACAGAGTGATGGTTGTCTAGTGATTGGTTTTCATGTGGAGGCTGACACTGATAAAAAGCTGATTATAGTCAGGACAAGATAAACTCGTGAATACCAGAAAAACTATTGCCTTAAAGATTTGTACATGTTTTCCAGCCGATACACATATGTTAGTGGAAGGAAGAAAGTAGAATGGTCTCACTATTTACAGTTTGTTTCTTCCTCTTCCTCATTGTTTTGTATGTACGTTATGCCAAAGTCATCGAGAACGTCATTATGAAGGAACAGAACAATATAAACAATCTTGTGGATTTACTGTTTTTGTATATACATGTATAATGGCTATATAACCAGACAAATCAAAATAGTGAACACCTTTTCCAAAAATGTTTTCTAACTAACTACTCCACTCCAAAAGTGTTTGTCAACTCTCATTTTATCCCATTAATATGTACCTGCATACACTGTGCGTACTAGAAAGATATTGCTGTAAACGACTTGTATGACATATACGTGATATCGACTAAATTTTCCTTCATACGATATTCACAAATGATCCCATCTTAAAAAGTTCTAGACAAATCTGGGTATTTACACTAAACAGTAGAAGAAGGTGTGTAATAAGTCTCTACACAAGTCTGGGTATTTACACTAAACAGTAGAAGAAGGTGTGTAATAAGTCTCTACACAAATCTGGGTATTTACATTAAACAGTAGAAGAAGGTGTGTAATAAGTCTCTATACAAATCTGGGTATTTACATTAAACAGTAGAAGAAGGTGTGTAATAAGTCTCTACACAAGTCTGGGTATTTACACTAAACAGTAGAAGAAGGTGTGTAATAAGTCTCTACACAAATCTGGGTATTTACATTAAACAGTAGAAGAAGGTGTGTAATAAGTCTCTATACAAATCTGGGTATTTACACTAAACAGTAGAAGAAGGTGTGTAATAAGTCTCTACACAAGTCTGGGTATTTACACTAAACAGTAGAAGAAGGTGTGTAATAAGTCTCTACACAAATCTGGGTATTTACATTAAACAGTAGAAGAAGGTGTGTAATAAGTCTCTACACAAGTCTGGGTATTTACATTAAACAGTAGAAGAAGGTGTGTAATAAGTCTCTACACAAATCTGGGTATTTACACTAAACAGTAGAAGAAGGTGTGTAATAAGTCTCTACACAAATCTGGGTATTTACATTAAACAGTAGAAGAAGGTGTGTAATAAGTCTCTACACAAATCTGGGTATTTACATTAAACAGTAGAAGTAGGTGTGTAATAAGTCTCTACACAAGTCTGGGTATTTACATTAAACAGTAGAAGAAGGTGTGTAATAAGTCTCTACACAAATCTGGGTATTTACATTAAACAGTAGAAGAAGGTGTGTAATAAGTCTCTACACAAGTCTGGGTATTTACACTAAACAGTAGAAGTAGGTGTGTAATAAGTCTCTACACAAATCTGGGTATTTACACTAAACAGTAGAAGAAGGTGTGTAATAAGTCTCTACACAAATCTGGGTATTTACATTAAACAGTAGAAGAAGGTGTGTAATAAGTCTCTATACAAATCTGGGTATTTACACTAAACAGTAGAAGTAGGTGTGTAATAAGTCTCTATACAAATCTGGGTATTTACATTAAACAGTAGAAGAAGGTGTGTAATAAGTCTCTACACAAGTCTGGGTATTTACACTAAACAGTAGAAGAAGGTGTGTAATAAGTCTCTATACAAATCTGGGTATTTACACTGAACAGTAGAAGAAGGTGTGTAATAAGTCTCTACACAAATCTGGGTATTTACACTAAACAGTAGAAGAAGGTGTGTAATAAGTCTCTATACAAATCTGGGTATTTACACTGAACAGTAGAAGAAGGTGTGTAATAAGTCTCTACACAAGTCTGGGTATTTACATTAAACAGTAGAAGAAGGTGTGTAATAAGTCTCTACACAAATCTGGGTATTTACATTAAACAGTAGAAGAAGGTGTGTAATAAGTCTCTACACAAATCTGGGTATTTACACTAAACAGTAGAAGAAGGTGTGTAATAAGTCTCTATACAAATCTGGGTATTTACATTAAACAGTAGAAGAAGGTGTGTAATAAGTCTCTACACAAGTCTGGGTATTTACACTAAACAGTAGAAGTAGGTGTGTAATAAGTCTCTACACAAATCTGGGTATTTACATTAAACAGTAGAAGAAGGTGTGTAATAAGTCTCTACACAAGTCTGGGTATTTACATTAAACAGTAGAAGAAGGTGTGTAATAAGTCTCTACACAAATCTGGGTATTTACACTAAACAGTAGAAGAAGGTGTGTAATAAGTCTCTACACAAATCTGGGTATTTACATTAAACAGTAGAAGAAGGTGTGTAATAAGTCTCTACACAAATCTGGGTATTTACATTAAACAGTAGAAGTAGGTGTGTAATAAGTCTCTACACAAGTCTGGGTATTTACATTAAACAGTAGAAGAAGGTGTGTAATAAGTCTCTACACAAATCTGGGTATTTACACTAAACAGTAGAAGAAGGTGTGTAATAAGTCTCTACACAAGTCTGGGTATTTACACTAAACAGTAGAAGAAGGTGTGTAATAAGTCTCTACACAAATCTGGGTATTTACATTAAACAGTAGAAGAAGGTGTGTAATAAGTCTCTACACAAGTCTGGGTATTTACACTAAACAGTAGAAGAAGGTGTGTAATAAGTCTCTACACAAATCTGGGTATTTACACTAAACAGTAGAAGAAGGTGTGTAATAAGTCTCTACACAAATCTGGGTATTTACATTAAACAGTAGAAGAAGGTGTGTAATAAGTCTCTACACAAGTCTGGGTATTTACATTAAACAGTAGAAGAAGGTGTGTAATAAGTCTCTATACAAATCTGGGTATTTACATTAAACATTAGAAGAAGGTGTGTAGTAAGCAAGTTCTACATTTCCTATGTTGTTTAAAAGAAGTGGCGTGTGTAAATAAAGAAATGTCTGCACATCTATTTAACCTGCTTATCATAAACGTCTGCTGAAACAGCACATCTATAAACAGTGTAGATCAAGATCATATTGTGTGGATGAACAAGCTGATCTGCATGTACATAAAACACACGTGTGTTGGAGTTCGGGTAAGTTTCCTGGGGCGGTTCTTGCACACCCACTTATTGTACGTGATATTACTGAACCATCGTTGAAAACGTCGTTAAATTCCAATAAATCATTAGTGTACATGCCGCCGTGATATTACTGAAACATCGTTGAAAACGTCGTTAAATTCCAATAAATCATTAACGTAGAAGCCGCCGTGATATTACTGAAACATCGTTGAAAACGTCATTAAATTCCAATAAATCATTTGTGTACAAGCCGCCGTGATATAACTGAAACATCGTTGAAAACGTCGTTAAATTTCAATAAATCATTAGTGTACAAGCCGCCGTGATATTACTGAAACATTGTAGAAAACGTCGTTAAATTCCAATAAAAAATAAGTGTACAAGCCGCCGTGATATAACTGAAACATCGTTGAAAACGTCGTTAAATTCCAATAAATCATTAGTGTACAAGCCGTCGTGATAATACTGAAACATTGTGGAAAACATCGTTAAATTCCAATAAATCATTAGTGTACAAGCCGCCGTGATATTACTGAAACATTGTGGAGACCGTCGTTAAATTCTAATAAATCATTAACGTAGAAGCCGCCGTGATAATAATGAAACATTGTTGAAACCGTCATTAAATTCCAATAAATCATTAGTGTACAAGCCACCGTGATATTACTGAAACATTGTGGAAAACGTCATTAAATTCCAATAAATCATTAGTGTACAAGCCGCAGTGATATTACGGAAACATTGTTAAAAACGTCGTTAAACTCCAATAAATCATTAGTGTACAAACCGCCGTGATATTACTGAAACATTGTTGAAAACATCGTTAAATTCCAATAAATCATTAGCGTACAAGCCGTCGGGATATTACTGAAACATTGTGGAAGACGTCGTTAATTTCCAATAATTAAAACGTCGTTAAATTCTAAGAAAATCATTAGTGTACAAGCCGCCGTGATATCACTGAAACATCGTTTAAAACGTCGTTAAATTCCAATAAATTATTAGTATACAAGCCACCGTGATATTACTGAAATGTCGTTGAAAATGTCGTTGAAAACGTCGTTAAATTCTAACCAATCATTAGTGTACAAGCCGACCTGATGATACGTGAATGCTTCAGATAACCTAGCCGGTAAATATATGTACATATCGTTATCTAAATGAGTTAGGTCACTGAAAACCTACCTAATATCCAGATCACCATGCATCTTCGAGCAGTCAGTTCATACATCAGGGGAAATCTACCTAATATCCAGATCACCATGCATCTGCGAGCAGTCTGTTCATACATCATGGGATACATACCTAATATCCAGATCACAATGCATCTGCAAGCAGTCTGTTCATACATCATGGGAAACCTACCTAATATCTAGATCACCATGCATCTGCGAGCAGTCTGTTCATACATCATGGAATACATACCTAATATCCAGATCACCATGCATCTGCGAGCAGTCTGTTCATACATCATGGGATACATACCTAATATCCAGATCACAATGCATCTGCAAGCAGTCTGTTCATACATCATGGGAAACCTACCTAATATCTAGATCACCATGCATCTGCGAGCAGTCTGTTCATACATCATGGGATACATACCTAATATCCAGATCACAATGCATCTGCGAGCAGTCTGTTCATACATCATGGGAAACCTACCTAATATCTAGATCACCATGCATCTGCGAGCAGTCTGTTCATACATCATGGGAAACCTCATGTAAAAACGGTTGTGATAAAACGCGACTATACAAGACTTCGTTCAATGGTCGTTCGAAAGTTACCTAAATGATATAAGTCATACGAAACCTTACGAATAGCCAGATCACCCTGCGTCTCCGTGCAGTCAGGTCTAGTTCGTTCATGTATCATGATAACTTCATGAGGAACTGTACAAGTATGCAGTTTGATCGTAATTATTCTTTTAAAAATTATTCGTATTATGTGACTAAAATCATAGAATACGAATGGAGTTTAGATTGATAAATGTTAATTGTCAACTGTAACCTTTTTAATACTGATTTTTGTCTCGCCGCAACGAAGTAGCGAAAGCGAGATTAAGGTGTTGCTTTTCTGGCGACGGCGACTTTTGACATTTTTAACCAGGTTTTCCGAAGGAAAAATCTGGTTATTAGTTTGGCGAAGTCGGCGGTTGGTCGGGCGGGCGTCAACTTTCCTTGTCCGGACCATAACTTTGTCATGCATCGAGATATTTACAAATAACTTGGCACAAACATGGACTATATCAACACGATGTGCCAAATGCAAAAGAAAAATCTGTAGATTCAAGGTCAAGGTCACAGTGATAAGAAATGGACTTTAATTGAACTTTTCTTGTCCGGATCATAACTTTGTCATGCATAGAGATATTTTCAAATAACTTGGCACAAATATAAACTATATCAATATGATGTGTCACATGCAAAACTTTTGTCTGTAGCTTCAAGGTCAAGGTCACAGTGACAACAAATAGACATCAGTTTAACTTTTCTTGTCCGGACAATAACTTTTTCATCCATAGAGATATTTTCAAATAGCTTGGAACAGATATACACCATATCAAGACGCTGTGTCATATGCACAATTTATGTGTTTAGCTTCCAGGTCAAGGTGCTCCATATTAAATAACTTGGCAATTTAAAAGAATATAGCATAGATATGAGTAAGTTTCATAACCTCGGGCCCTGGATCTAGTCTGTTTGCAAAGGCATAAACGCGTTACTATCAAGTAATGGGTTAAAGCAGATCACTGATTATCAACCTGGCATTAGGGATCCTAAAATGTGGCTGCTTACAACAAAAGGTTGCTTAATATCTGTTATCTATTATATGTTCTTAATAAATGAGGCCATCAACACACAATTGACTATTGAACTGATATATTTAATTGACAACGTAATTATGATTATTCATTAATAGAAATATTCCCTGTTACTTGAATTACTAGCTTTGATTGACTATTAACAGAAAGATTTGACAGATCTGTTAATTCTTAATCAAACACCTTCCAACATAGAAAACCTGGTTTCGTGGAATTTCCATGTATTGTTACAATTGTGTTGAGCTCAAGGATATTTTTTTTTTTGTTGTTATGGTATGCTGAAAATGCTGAGTGTGACCTTCTTTTCGGGGTAAATAACATGATCGTTGGTGGATTTTGAGAATTAGACAATTATCGCAACGCTAAAGATTCGTTTTTTTACATTCCAAAAAAGTACAAGTGCTAGGGTTTTCAAACTTCAGTCATAGTTATATCTTATACTCTTCATGACATTGTTTTTGTAGCTAATGAGTGTTACCTATTTTTGGGGTAATTTTGTTGTTAGATCGTCTACAATTTTTTCAACTTATCAAATTTGTTTCGGGGTCATATATTTGGTTATTTTTTTATAAAATGTGTGTACTTTTGGACTTATGACATTTTTAGCTCGTCTATTCGAAGAATATGAGAGCTATACTACTCACCCTGGCGTCGGCGTCGGCGTCCACGTCACACTTTGGTTAAGGTTTTGCATGCAAGTACTTAAATACTACATGTATTGCATTGAAACTTTCTACAACCCTACTAAACTGTCACACCTATGTAGATTATTAAGTTAGATAACTCTATCCTGCATTTTATGCAAGTTATGGCCCTTTTTTACTTAGAAATTCTGGTTAAAGTTTTGCGTGCAAGTAAATTAAGAGTCCATATCTCTGTATTTAACTGATGCATTGCATTGAAACTTTTTACAACCCTACCCAACTATCACACCTGTGTAGATAATTAAATTAGATAACTCTATCCTGCATTTTATGCAAGTTATGGCCCTTTTTTTACTTAGAAATTCTGGTTAAAGTTTTGCGTGCAGCTAAATTAAGAGTCCATATCTCAGTATTTACTAGATGCATTGCATTGAAACTTTACACAACCCTACCCAACTATTACACTATGTAAACAATCAAGTATGATAACTCTATTCTGCATTTTATGCAAGTTATGGCCCTTTTTTACTTAGAAATTCTGGTTTAAAGTTTTGCTTGCAACTAAATTAAGAGTCCATATCTCAGTATTTACTTCATGCATTGCATTGAAACTTTCCACAACCCTATCCAACCATCACACCTATGTAGATTATTAAGTTAGATAACTTTATCCTGCATTTTATGCAAGTTATGGCCCTTTTTTTACTTAGAAATTCTGGTTAAAGTTTTGCGTGCAACTACATTAAGAGTCCATATCTCTGTATTTACATGATGCATTGCATTGAAACTTTCTACAACCCTACCCAACTATCACACCTGTGTAGATAATTAAGTGAGATAACTCTATCCTGCATTTTATGCAAGTTATGGCCCTTTTTTTACTTAGAAATTCTGGTTAAATTTTGCGTGCAACTATATTAAGAGTCCATATCTCAGTATTTACTAGATGCATTGCATTGAAACTTGATACAACACTACTCAACTATCACACTTATGTAGATTATCAAATTATATAACTCTATCCTGCATTTCATGCAAGTTATGGCCCTTTTTTTACTTAGAAATTCTGGTTAAAGTTTTGCGTGCAACTATATTAAGAGACCATATCTTAGTAACTACTTGATGCATTGCATTGAAACTTGATACAACACTACTCAACTATCACACTTATGTAGATTATCAAATTAGATAACTCTATCCTGCATTTCATGCAAGTTATGGCCCTTTTTTTACTTAGAAATTCTGGTTAAAGTTTTGCGTGCAACTATATTAAGAGACCATATCTTAGTAACTACTTGATGCATTGCATTGAAACTTTATACAACCCTTTCCAATCATCACACCTATTTAAACAATCAAGTATGATAACTATATCCAGTATATTTTGCAATATATGACCCTTTTTTTAACTAGAAATTTGGTTAAAGTTTTGCATGCAACTACATTAAGAGTCGATATCCTAGTATTTACATGATGGATTGATTTGAAACTTTATACAACCCTGCCAAACTATCACAACTATGTTTATTTTCAAGTTGAATAACTCTATCCTGCATTTTATGCAAGTTATGGCCCTTTTTTTACTTAGAAATTCTGGTTAAAGTTTTGCGTGCAACTACATTAAGATACCATATCTTAGTAACTACTTGATGCATTGCATTGAAATTTTATACAACCCTTCCTAACCATCACACCTATGAAACTAATCAAGTTCAATAACTCTATCCTGCATTTAATGCAACTTATTACCCTACATTAAAATCCATTATCTCAGTAACTTCAATAAGCGGTGGAATAGTCGAGCGCGCTGTCCTCCGACAGTCTTGTTACAATTGTGTTTAGCTCAACGCTAAGGTTTTTTTTTTAACTTTTTGTCTTTTACACTTGCATTGATGGTCAAAACGGGGTAGGGCGAGACATTTAATTACGTGTAATTCTTGTTTTTAAATAAACGTGTCTAGCTTTGTATTTGGAAGAGTCCATAGCAATTTTCAAGAAATATCAAAATAGAAATGTTGAGTTGAGCACAAACTGCACAAAATCGGTCCCAGCAGTTTTATTAAGATGCTTGATCCGTCCCGCGAGAAAAACAACATTATGGCCTCTGTGTAATGTATCTACCCAGATCAGCCTGCGCAGTCCACGCAGACTGATTCGGGCCGACACATTCCGTTTCAGGGAGATAGAAGTATAGAGTAATGATTCCTGAAACAGAAAATCCACAGAAGGTGAAACGTGTCTATCCGGGTAAGCCTGCGCGGCATGCTTAGGCTGAACTGTGTCGATACTTTACGCAGAGTCCACAATGTTGGTTTTCTCGCGGGACGGCTCACCTGTTTAAATGATGTATTCGATATTTTGTATCTTTATATTTAGCTTGTTGTTTTAATTTTCTATATAAATGAAGATTCGTTGATCTCTTTTGTTCTATTTCCACATATATGAAATGACATCCGTTCGTTAGAACAAGTAAGCAGTTTAGTTTATGCATGTTAATTCATACGTAGCCTTGTACTACCCTGTTTCCCCAGGGTATATGAATAAGTAAGCTATTGCCCTGATATAACTGAAAGTTTGTTGAAAATGAAGCAAACCTCACAAATATGCACAAACCGTGAAGCAGATTATTTGATCAGTTTTCACAATGAAATTTGGCAGTGCTTTAATTTGTATGATGTATTGATTAATTGGGGTTTAACGCCGTTTTTAACAATTTCTCAGTTATATCACGGCGGCCAGTTCACCTACTCATGCATTTCCTGGTTTTCTCACACCAGTACTCCACACAACAATCTTCCCAAGCAACTGGCTGCTTTTCCACATAGCCCATTGGTGGAAGACGAATGACGCGTGTCACAATGACTTTTGTCAATCGTCAGAAAGAAAGTTGGCCGAGCCTGGATTCGAACTCACAACCCCTGGATTGACAGCCCGCGTCGCTACCGACTGAGCTACCGAAGCTCGGCTTGTATGATGTAATAACTTTTTCCCACATACAACAAATATGCAGCGAATGACTTTATAAACATATTATCAAACACTTCTATAAATGAAGGTATACTTATTCAACTTGAAAACATTATGACAAAAGGAAAAACTGACATCATGAACAATTTTTACTCTCCTCACAATTATTTCAAATGTCGTCTGCTGCAGAGGCGTCAGAAAACGTCTGTATGTTGGTAAGGGTTAACGCCGCTTTCAACAGTTTTTAAATATATACTAGGTGAATAACAATTCTGCTATTTTTTATTCTAACATCGGTCGTATACATCAGACTTCCGTTATCCCTGCTTTCAACAGTATTTAAATATCCTAGGTAAATAACAGATCTGCTATTCTTTATTCTAACATCGGTCGTATATATCAGACTTCTGTTATCCCCGCTTTCAACAGTTTTTAAATATATACTAGGTGAATAACAATTCTGCTATTTTTTATTCTAACATCGGTCGTATACATCAGACTTCCGTTATCCCCGCTTTCAACAGTATTTAAATATCCTAGGTGAATAACAGTTCTGCTATTCTTTATTCTAACATCGGTCGTATACATCAGACTTCTGTTCTTTCTTCCCTTTGGAAAACCTTATGTACAAGATTTTATGAAAGTTTTGACTTGATTTTATTCACACAGCTCCGCAGTTCAATTCAACTTCGAGCTGTTTGAATACAGGTGTTTATTGACAATATTTCCCTGTATAGTTTGGGTAAATAAGCCACTTTTATTGTCTACATACATATCCCGTGGAGTGCTATCATATCGTTGTCTGCACTATAGTCTTCGATGTCATTACACAGGTGTCTGTAAATTATAGACAGTTTATAGTCGGGTAATGACACATTTTGTTTTATAATTAGAAGTGTGTCGACAACACAAGTAATTAGGTACGAACATGTGACCAAAAGTGTGATCTTCTACGGTTTTATGGCATTGTGATTTACTTAAAATGAACCCGATAGTTTGTCTTGAAATTTGGGTTAAGGGTAAAAATCAATTCTCAAGTCAAACAAAGTACCGGTAGTTTTAAAATAACGGGGACAAATGGAGTACAAAATGAAAGATCAAAGAATGGGTGGCTGTGTTACATTTTCAGTTCCACAATGCGCGTTCCGGCGCACGTCAGCAGTATTACGGCATAGCGTTTTACTAAAAGTCCGCCCGATATATTTCCAACACATTTGAGTAAATTATAGAAGAAATGGTGGGTTGAATTATGATGATTTCTTTTAAAAGAAATATCTAGGGCATTTTTTTTGTTAGCAACTAGACGTAAGGTAATAACTGTATTATTAGTCAGCGAGTTCGTAAAATAAACCAAATTTTGCTTTAAATTATTTAAGGAAAAATTGTGAACTATATATCATGACGGAGTTTATATTATCCTCTTCAAATCGATGTTAATATAAGATGAGATAGTAATGGTCATTTCTTTAATCACACATAACTGCGCAGCTGTGTAAACACAAATTGCAATTTAATAAAAAACTTGCCGCAAACGACAACAATATTATCACGGATAGAATACAAAGAAAGCTTTGCATGACAGGTATAGACTTCGAATAACTGAAATATTGTTGAAAGCGGCGTAAAACCCCAATAAATAAATACATAAATAGACTTCGAAATTCTGATAATTGCATATTGAGAACAACATTTGTATACTGTTATCTCAAATACGATACAAAAAACCAAGGGTGACACATAGTATTTGTCATAATTATATTTCATATATAGAACAACAGTTGAACAGGAAATTAACGAGTCAGTTTATACCTATGACAAATCCAAATATTATTTTGTTGTTTTTTGCTAAATTATTTACGACCGTAATTACTTTAATTCTTTAAATAGAAACACATATATACAACCTACCATTATTCTTTATGGGATAGCTAAAATTTAGAATGAAATTGATAATTATAAGGAAAAAGTAAGTATTCATTTTAATTACCCTGGATGCGTCTCAATGTTTATTTCCGCAGTGAACGTTACGACGCACACAAGAGGTTCAACGGCATTGTGATTTATTGAAAATCGACACGATAGATTTGCTTGAAAGTTTGGCAAGTGGCAGATGAATAGGTGTTCTATGTTATGTTTTATTTAAAAAAAAACACTCTAGGGCGAATTATTAATAAATTAGAAATAATCAAATTACTGTTAAAATATTCTAGCGAAATTTCTATTTTAAGTCGCCTTATGTTACGTTAATTGTCATGACAGATGTATGGAATTGATATTATCACACAGGTTATTGTATTTTCTTCAGTTTAAAGTTCATTTTATCCGAATCCAAATTTAAATGAGAAAGTAATGGTGATGTCTTTAACAACACTGTCATTGTCGCAAAAACGTACTTTTTGACGTCAAAAACAACGTTTTTTCAAAGGTATGATTCCACCTTAAACAGTTTTTAAATATCCTAGGTGATTAACAGTTCTGCTATTCTTTATTCTAACATCGGTCGTATACATCAGACTTCTGTTATCCTCGCTTTAAACAGTATTTAAATATCCTAGGTGTATAACAGTTCTGCTATTCTTTATTCTAACATGGGTCGTATACATCAGATTTCTGTTATCCCTACTTACAACAGTTTTTAAATATCCTAGGTGATTAACAGTTCTGCTATTCTTTATTCTAACATCGGTCCACTTTAAACAGTGGAAGACAGTGGTGCAGAGGTAGAGCGTCGGCCTCTCACATCAAAGGTCCCTGGTTCGAGTCCCGTGATGAGCGGGTCCTTACTTTGTGATTTTTTCCCACACAATCGGCGCGAGTACTGGTTAAGTATCCAGGAAGCAAACATCGAGCGTGATTAATATAAGCTTAAAGCTTGTTTCGCAATCGATTTAAAATAAATAAGTTTAAGTTTAAACAGTATTTAAATATCCTAGGTGTATAACAGTTCTGCTATTCTTTATTCTAACATCGGTCGTATACATCAGACTTCTGTTATCCCCGTAACACTAAGCAACAAAGGGGGAAGTCATTACTTCCATGTTTAAATTCGTTGTCATGACCAGACCAGGTATTGCACTCTGGTCTTCCGAGACAGACGGTCTTACAACTAAACCACGGAGTCAGTGTTATTTGCGATGACAGTGATAATGTTTTGTAGACGTACACGAGATAACTTTGGGTTTATAATCTATTTCGACATGCTACAGTTATTTCCCTTGGATTGTGTATGTTATGATGTCTTCTTCAAATAATAGTGTACAACGCACTGCCTCAGTAATATTGTGAACATAATTTGACCGGGTACTTTAAACACATCATTCGGTCGAAAACAGGTAGACAAGGTTCTTTCGTGAATGGTTGATATTTGGATTAATTCCAGAGATTGATTTGGGTTTAACGCCATTTTCAACTATGTTTCAGTCATATCACGGCGGTCAGTTCATATACTCATGTGTTTCCTGACTTTCTCACCCCAGCACTCCTAATGACATTTATCAGATGTCGCTAAGCTGGTATTCGAACTCATAATTCCTGATCACCCGCGTATCTAACGACTGAGCTTCCGGGCTCTCCTATTTTAAGAGACTGGGTAATATCAACATACACGACGGTCCCGAGTAAACAGAGCAGAATGATGTCCAATATATATTATAAGGCCATTTTCAACAACAGTTCATGTACTTCAGTTATATCGATTGATTGTGGTTAAACGCCGTTTTCAATAATTGTTCAGTGATATCACGGCGGCCAATTCACCTATTCATGTGTTTCCTGGCTTTCTCACACCAATAATCCACACAACAATCCTTCCAAGTAACTGGCTGCTTTTTCACATAATCTGTTAGCCCACTGGTGGAAGACGAATGACTCTTGTCACAATGACTTTTATCAAACGACGGAAAGAATGTTGGCCGAGCTGAGGTTCAAACTCGCAACCCCTGTATTGACAGCCCGCGTCGCTACCGACAATATAGGGGTAGACAGTTATATCGAACACGTGTTTAAAATATTTTAAACATTTGGGACTCGAGCTTAATATTATTATTGTAAAATGATTAGAGCCAAGTTTCATATATGCACAGGCTCACCCATTCTTCACTATACAGGGGGTAACAAATCCCATATCAGCAGGCTCGGCTCATTTTCTGTACGGAATCCGCCGTGACCGATTTGTAACCTGACGTCACAGGTTCGATCCCACGCCTCGAAGGTCATGGTGGAGTGCCGTTAAGACACATTGCACATCCTAGAACTGGTTTGTTTACCGTGGGAGAATAAATAAGTGATTAATCGCCTGGATATCATTGAAATATCGATGAAAACTGAGTAAAACCCAAATAAAACAAATCATTTTCTATACCCGAGTATCGATATATATATAATAAGCCTTAGATAAGGTCGAAAAATTATATTAAAGTTGGTAATTAAACAAACAATAACACATTTAAAATCCTTTAGTAATCATTATTACGGTGTTTCGTTAGAGCCATCGTTGTTTCGCGGTTTCGACCTAGGGTCGACAGTACGATAACGCGATGCGATAGTACGAAAACGCGATATTAACATCGTACTTTCGCATCGCGTTTTCGTACTATCGCATCGCGTTATCGTGGTTTCGACCTAGGGTATCGTACTATCGCATCGCGTTTTCGTACTTTCGACCCTAGGTGTTCCGTTAGGGCCATCGTTGTTTCGCGGTTTCGATGCGATAGTACGATACCCTAGGTCGAAACCACGATAACACGATGCGAAATCGCAAAAATGTTGTGTTGTGACTCTCAGTAAGTATAATTTAGATCGGTAATATCAATGTGGAAGTAAACAAAGAGCCTGAGTCCTTTACTTTTCGCTTCGGTTAAGGCCCGTGTTACTTTGGTGTGATAAAAGAGCATGTTATATCATATTTGGCATGTGTCTGTGTAATAAATCACGTTCATGCATAATAACCTCCCTTTTTTGAAGAGGGTGTGTATTTATGCAACGGACGTAAGTTACTTTTTGCTCCTAAACGCAAAGTTGATTGTGAGTCACAACATACAACTTTTCATAATTGTATTCTTTGATGTATATGTATGTGTATTTGCATGTATATGTGAGTATACATGTATATGTATATGTGAGTATACATGTTTATGTATATGTGAGTATACATGTATATGTATATGTGAGTATACATGTATATGTGTATGTATGTGTAAGTGTATATGTATGTATATAAATATATGCAACCATGTCTATTTTGTAGATAAGTTTATGAAAAATTGTTTAAGTATTTTGTCTTGCTTCTGGCTCCATAACATGATTTACTACTTGGATTTGGGCAACAAATGGATTATAAATTAGTAACACTAATGTAAACAAACTACAATCAAAAGTTGTCTGTCGTAAGTGATCAGATATTTAACTACGGGAAATGAAAAGGCTACTCTTCCCAGTCAATTACTATCTCATTACAAATGACAAGATTAGTCAACTTCGATTGAGAGCATCATTATGTATGATTTTTTTGTTTAGTTCTTTTTTATGTGTTTGTTAATTGTAATTTGTGTATATATTGTCAAAATGACAAGAAAATGAACAGTTTTCGTCAATATGATTATTGTCTATTCGTCGTTTATCATGGATGCATTTTGGTGTAAAACTACTTGTGAGAAACACAGATATACTTTTCATTATAGAACAGAGCTCGCTTTAAATTTCATTTAAACAACGTTATCTATGAACTAATCATGAGGGGATAAACAGGTATATGTATTCTACATTTACAACGAAGAAAGACAGTTCATAAGTAAGGTTCCATGTGATTTGTAAAACGATATATTTTTCGATTTGTATTTGTATTGATAAAATATGTTGAAATGTAGTTAAAACAATAACAACTTAATTTCTGGTTTTAATACGCCCGTTTTGAAAAAACGGATTGTATTATAGTTTTACCTGCGGCGTACGGGCGGGCGGGCGGCGTCCAGTATGTTGTCAGCTCAATAACTTTAGAAGCCTTTGTCCAATCATCACTAAATTTGGTCAAGATGTGTATTGGGATAATATCTCGGACAAGTTCGATAACTAGCCATATCGTTTTAGTCAATCAAGAGTTATTGCCCTTTAATTATAGAAATTACCCAAAATTGGTCTTGTCAGCACAATAACTTTAGAAGCCTTTGTCCAATCATCACTTAATTTAGTCAGAATGTTTATTGACATAATATCTCGGACATGTTCGATAACTAGCTATATCGCTTTAGTCAATCAAGAGTTATCGCCCTTTGATTATGGAAATTACCTAAAATTGGTCTTGTCAGCTCAATAACTTGAGAAGTCTTTGTCCAATCATCTCCAAATTTGGTCAGAATGTGTATTGGGATAATATCTCGGACAAGTTTGATAAGTAACTATATCGCTTAAGTCTATCAAGAGTTATTGCCCTTTAATTATAGAAATTGTCCAAAATTGGTCATGTCAGCACAATAACTTTAGAAGCCTTTGTCCAATCATCACTAAATTTAGTCAGAATGTGTATTGGCATGATATCTTGGACAAGTTCGATAACTAGCCATATCACTTTAGTCAATCAAGAGTTATTGCCCTTTAATTATAGAAATTACCTAAAATTAGTATTGTCAGCTCAATAACTTTAGAAGCCTTTATCCAATCATCTGTAAAACTGTACAGACAGTGTCCGCTCTCTAGGTTTGGCTGATGTACAACAAATTATCACTATACTTGGTCTCAAAATAACAGGACGGGCGTATTTTGTGACATTTGGCGCTCTTGTTATTTGTGTTTATGTATTGATTCATTGCTGTGACAGCTTTACTATCAACATATTTATGTTTAGAAAAGTAGTTCCAGCTATCACATCATTTCTAAACATAAATGATGTGCTCAAATAAGCAGACATGTAAACAAAGGTTTAATATACCATTGTTATACATCCCATAATCTGCTCATTGCAAGATAACAATGAATACATGTACATTGTATATACCGACTATAGACCGTACTTTTGCAGGGCTACAGATAACGTTTTTAGTGAAATGGGTATTTACCTCATTGTTTTTCAGACAATTGCTTTGTTGTACGACTTTTTTAAACAGAGTTGAAATCATCGTGGCAAAGGGAGATATAAAGAGCAAAACTCATTTTCTCACAATATTTCCATTTTGTAACTAATGCTTCTAACTAGTGGCAAATCTATACATTTGGGGACCCCTCATTCACCCAGACACTATATAAATTTAAATCAGTATTTGTTTCGTATACATCAAGCCATAGATACAATTTATTCCATTCTAATGTTGTTTGATATTATGTAAATTATTTACGCAATATGAATTTTAACAATGACTTAATTTATTTTTCATTTGCTTTTGAGTACTCGTCATTTTAAAAAGAATTGCTATTTTTTTTCTTACAATTCTTTTGCTTTTTTAAGCGAATACGCTACTTATCTGTTACCCTGCTTTTTTGGTTTATAAACGAATACATACGGAATATTATGTTGTGGGGTGGATAAATGAGTTCGTATTCCACGACAAGTAGCGTGGGAAAATCGATATCTTACGAGACCGTAGGTCGAGCTAAGATATGGATTTCCCCCATGCTACGCGTCGTTAATACGAACTCAATTATCCACCCCACAACATTATATTCCTTTTATTACATGCCTACAATCTATGAGCAGCGAAAATTTATTGAGTTTACATTTTATTAACCGTAAAATTAAGATTATGAAGGGCGGATGAATATCGCTTCAATGATTACGCCACGCCTCCATAATGCATTCCAATACGTATGCTCCGCCCAATATCGTCAACAAACCGGTTACGTCACTGTATGACGTCACAATCTTGTATTTACACCGCATATAGATACGGAATTTTAATCTGTCGTGGTGTATTTGCGCATGTCAATATGTGTGTATTTCCACCGGAAAATAAACAGGCATGTAATAAAAGAATATATCAACAATATATCGTACTTTTGGTATATAAACAAACATATGCATATATAGATGTAATACGAATATTTACGCCTTCTTACGGCATTATTGCTTCTGTGTGCAGTGAAGATCCAATTTACCCAGGAAGCACCGTACTATTTACTGAAAGAACTACTGTTAGAACCATTCAAACAGCAAACAAACAGACTGCCAATTATAAACACCACTGTCATAACTCACTGTATACATGACGAAGTGTCTTCTATTTATCATTAACCCTTTGCCGAATACTTTAATATCTGCAAGAGACGACTTTTGAATTATCAAGGCACACATTTGGAAAATATCTATAGATGAAAGCATACTTATTGAAATAATTATAGTGTTGATTTTAGTTTAAACTTATTTATTTTACATAGATTGCGAAACTAGCTTCAAGCCGATATAAATCACGCTCGATGCCTGCTTCCTGGAGACTAAACCAGTACTCGCGCTTTTCGTGTGGAAAAATCCCAAACTCAGAACCCGTTCATCACGGGACTCGAACCCGGGACGTATTGTACGAGAGACCAACGCTCTACCCCTGCACCACCGTCTTCCACCATAGTGTTTAAAGAAGTAACTCATCGTGCAAAAGTCGTCTGCTGCCGTGGCGTCAGACTGCGTCTGTTTGTGGATTAATTATAACTATGATATCTGTGATAACTTAAGACATCGCAAATTTAGATCGCAAAATTTAAATATACGACACTATTTGTCACCGCAATTTTAGATTTCCTTATAAGATATCACACCATTTGAACCCGTACAACGTGTGGAAAATGTAGAAGATCGATCGGACTGTAATGTGTGAACAGTATAGATCCCAATCCACACAGTATGATTTAGATCTACACCTTCTACAAATTACAGTCCGATCGAAATGCAAACAGTTAACATATTACTTACATAAGCTTTGTTGAAACTTCTGTCTAAATAGACAGCCAATAGAAAGGGTGGTCTGAACCGAGACTGTTTAAATAGACAGCCAATGGAAAGGGTTGTCTAAACATAGACTGTTTAAATAGACAGCCAATTGAAAGGGTAGTCTGAACCTAGACTGTTTAAATAGACAACCAATGGAAAGGGTAGTCTTAACCGAGACTGTTTAAATGGACAGACAATGGAAAGGGTGGTTTGAACCGAGACTGTTTAAATAGACAGCCAATGGAAATTGTGGTCTGAACCGAAACTGTTTAAATAGACAGACAATTGAAAGGGTGGTCTGAACCGAGACTGTATAATTAGACAGACAATTGAAAGGGTGGTCTGAACCTAGACTGTTTAAATAGACAGCCAATGGAAAGGGTGGTCTGAACCGAGACTGTTTAAATAGACAGCCAATGGGAAGGGTGGTCTGAACCTAGACTGTTTAAATAGACAGACAATTGAAAGGGTGGTATGAACCGAGACTGTTTAAATAGACAGCCAATGGCAAGGGTGGTCTAAGCCGAGACTGTTTAAACAGACAGCCAATGGAAAGGGTGGTCTGAACCGAGACTGTTTAAACAGACAGCCTATGGAAAGGGTGGTCTGAACCGAGACTGTTAAAATAGACAGCCAATGGGAAGGGTGGTCTGAACCTAGACTGTTTAAACAGACAGCCAATGGAAAAGGTGGTCTGGATCGAGACTGTTTAAATAGACAGCCAATGGGAAGGTTGTCTGAACCGACACTGTTTAAATAGACAGCCAATGGAAAGGGTGGTATGAACCAAGACTGTTTAAATAGACAGCCAATGTAAAGGGTGGTCTGAACCTAGACTGTTTAAATAGACAGCAAATGGAAAGGGTGGTATGAACCGAGACTGTTTAAACAGACAGCCAATGGGGAGGGTGGTCTGAGCCGTGACTGTTTGAATAGACATCCAATGGAAAGGGTGGTCTGAGCAGAGACTGTTTAAATAGACAGCCACTGGGAAGGTTGTCCGAACCAAGACTGTTTAAATAGACAGCCCATGGGAAGGGTTGTCTGAACCGAGACTGTTTAAATACACAGCCAATGGAAAGGGTGGTATGAACCTATACTGTTTAAATAGACAGGCAATGGGAAGGGTGGTCTAAGCCGAGACTGTTTAAATAGACAGTCAATGGAAAGGGTGGTCTGAACCAAGACTGTTTAAATAGACAGTCAATGGGAAGGTTGTCCGAACCGAGACTGTTTACATAGACAGCCAATTGGAAGGTTTGTCTGAGCCGAGACTGTTTAAATAGACAGTCAATGGAAAGGGTGGTCTGAGCCAACCGAGACTGTTTATATAGACAGCCAATGGAAAGGGTGGTCTGAACCGAGACGGTTTAAATAGACAGCCAATGGCAAGGGTGGTCTGAACCTAGACTGTTCAAATAGACAGCCAATTGAAAGGGTGGTATGAACCTAAACTGTTTAAATAGACAGCCAATGGAAAGGGTGGTCTGAACTGAGACTGTTTAAACAGACAGCCAATGGAAAGAGTGGTCTGAACCGAGACTGTTTAAATAGACAGACAATGGGGAGGGTGGTCTGAAACTTCTGTTTAAACAGACAGCCAATGGAAAGGGTGGTCTGAAACTTCTGTTTAAACAGACACCCAATGGAAAGGGTGGTCTGAAACTTCTGTTAAAATAGACAGCCAATGGAAAGGGTGGTCTGAAACTTCTGTTAAAATAGACAAACAATGGAAAGGGTGGTCTGAAACTTCTGTTTAAATAGACAGACAATGGAAAGGGTGGTCTGAAACTTCTGTTTAAACAGACAGCCAATGGGAAGGGTGGTCTGAGACTTCTGTTTAAATAGACAGACAATGGAAAGGGAGGTCCGAAACTTCTGTTTAAACAGACAACCAATGGAAAGGGTGGTCTGAACCGAGACTGTTTAAATAGACAGCCAATGGAAAGGGTGGTCATAACCGAGACTGTTCAAATAGACAGCCAATGGGAAGGGTGGTCTGATCATAGACGGTTTAAATAGACAGCCAATGGAAAGAGTGGTCTGAACCGAGACTGATTAAATAGACAGGCAATGGAAAGGGTGGTCTGTGCCGAGACTGTTTAAATAGACAGCCAATGGGAAGGGTGGTTTGAACCTAGACTGTTTAAATAGACAGCCAATGGAGAGGGTGGTCTGAGCCGAGACTGTTTAAATAGACAGTCAATGGAAAGGGTGGTCTGAACCAAGACTGTTTAAATAGACAGACAACGGAAAGGGTGGTCTGAACCAAGACTGTTTAAATAGACAGTCAACGGGAAGGTTGTCCGAACCGAGACTGTTTAAATAGACAGCCAATAGGAAGGGTGGTCTGAGCCGAGACTGTTTAAATAGACAGTCAATGGAAAGGGTTGTCTGAACCTAGACTGTTTAAATAGACAGTCAATGGAAAGGGTGGTCTGAACCGAGACTGTTTAAATAGACAGTCAATGGAAAGGGTGGTCTGAACCGAGACTGTTTAAATAGACAGCCAATGGAAAGGGTGGTCTGAACCGAGACTGTTTAAATAGACAGACAATGGAAAGGGTGGTCTGAACCAAGACTGTTTAAATAGACAGACAATGGAAAGGGTGGTCTGAATCTAGACTGTTTAAATAGACAGCCAATGGAAAGGGTAGTCTGAACCGAGACTGTTTAAATAGACAACCAATGGATATGGTGGTCTGAAACTTCTGTTTAAACAGACAGCCAATGGAAAGGGTGGTCTGAACCGAGACTTTTTAAATAGACAGCCAATGTGAAGGGTGGTCTGAACCTAGACTGTTTAAATAGACAGCCAATGGAAAGGGTAGTCTGAACCGAGACTGTTTAAATAGACAGCCAATGGAAAGGGTGGTCTGAAACTTCTGTTTAAATAGACAGCCAATGGAAAGGGTAGTCTGAACCGAGACTGTTTAAATAGACAGCCAATAGATATGGTGGTCTGAAACTTCTGTTTAAACAGACAGCTAATGGGGAGGGTGGTCTGAACCGAGACTATTTAAATAGACAGCCAATGTGAAGGGTGGTCTGAACCTAGACTGTTTAAATAGACAGCCAATGGAAAGGGTAGTCTGAACCGAGACTGTTTAAATAGACAGCCAATGGAAAGGGTGGTCTGAAACTTCTGTTTAAATAGACAGCCAATGGAAAAGGTAGTCTGAACCGAGACTGTTTAAATAGACAGCCAATGGAAAGGGTGGTCTGAAACTTCTGTTTAAACAGACAGTCAATGGAAAGGGTGGTCTGAAACGTCTGTTTAAACAGACAGCCAATGGAAAGGGTGGTCTGGAACTTCTTTTTAAATAGACAGCCAATGAAAAGGGTGGTCTGAAACCTCTGTTTAAATAGACAGCCTAGGGAAAGGGTGGTCTGAAACCTCTGTTTAAATAGACAGTCAATGGAAAGGGTGGTCTTAACCGAGAATGTTCAAATAAAGCAACTTCAGCATGTTCACATTAACGAGTTCAGTTCCTTCGAACATGTCGATATCTCGAAGTAGTTAACGTGTCCCTTTCGACTTCGAGTTATCCTGAGTCCACTGTAGGACATTGGGTCATACCGTATTGTATATATATCAGCCGTCCCGTGAGAAAACCAACATTATGGACTCTGCGTAAGGTATCGACCCGGATCAGCCTAAGCATGACTGCAGGCGAACCCGGACAGACACTTTTCGACTCCTGTGGAATTTCTCTTTCAGAATCATTACTCTATACCTCTATCCCCCTGAGACGGAATGTGTCGTCCCGGATCAGTCTGCGTGGACTGCGCAGGCTGATCTGAGTCGATACATTACGCAGATGCCATAATGTTTGGTTTTTCTCGCGGGACGGCTCATTTACCTATTTCGGAATCGGCATATCAAGGGAAAGGAATTGATTGATTGATTTGATTGATGATTGTTTAACTAAATATTAATTATTTAGTTATATCATGGCGGCCAATTCACCTATTCATGTGTTCCCTGGATTTCTCTGACCAGTACTCCACATAACACATTTTCCAAGCAACTGGCTGCTTTTCCACATATACTGTTAGCAAGACGAGTGACGCGCGTCACACTGACTTTTGTCAATCGTCGAAAATAATGTTGGCCGAGCTTAGGTTTGAACTCACAACCCTTGATAAAAAACCCGCGTCGCTACCGACTGAGATTTTATTTAAACGTTAACGAATTTAACCATTGAATGTTGTTGTTTTTTTTTAAATTTACGCTTCTTTCAATAGTAACGGTCATATCGCGGCGTAGAGGAAAGACGATTTTGGTCCCACTTCTTATATTTACACTGAGACAAAAAAAAATAAGATATGAAACCAATACCAGCCCACCTAATGGAGCTTAAGAGTTGCATTTACTCCATTTGTTCAATCCCATTTAGCCGGCTCTTGTGGTTCAAGGAAGGGTCAGACTGCGCCTGTCACTCTTATAAAGCGTCCTAGATCCGTGGACCACGCTTGAACGGATACAGATTTAGATAATACGTTGTTATAACTAAGGCCGGTTATACTCATAACACTTTCCGATAGTTTACTTCTATATGGATTCAAGTAAATATCGTAAGGATACAAGTTTACGTCTGTCTTGCATGTTTGCACATTTTAATTTACTAAAACGTAAAAGATGAAAAAAAAGTAGCAAATTGTGTTACATCGTACATGTCTGATATGTCAAGGTAACTATACATGTATTAACCCTGTCCCACAAACAGATTCTTTTCCACACATCTGCAGCAGACGAATTTTGAAAACACTGTGGCAACAGGAGAAATCACCCAGTTTCACGTCTCTTGTAATACTTGAGCAAGTCGTATTTTCAATAGAATTCAATAAGTCTTATTCATGGAGACTTTTGCCAAAATATGTTCATTCGTCCGCTGCAGATTTGTTTTATGTTGGTAAGGGTAAAACAATTGTCATTAAGATATGATATAATTGTTTAAATAGAATGGGGACACATGTAACCCGTTTCGATATAGTCTAATGATAGATAGTGGATATTCAACTGTTTCAAATTGATTTAAAAATATACGCCACGTGAATGGGATGTTATCAGGTTTATAAACGACTTCAAAGGACGAGCTTTTCTGAGTGTATTTCGAATCATTTAAGTAATATATCTTTTATACCGAACGAATGCTGTTGATTATTCTATTAAATATATATATTCTTGAATTGTATACAAGCGTGTAAGAAATAGAAATCATACACCGTAACTGTAGATAGGTGCACGAACATTTGCATCAAAAAATGTGCACGTTTACAAAGCAGTTTATTTATAAATAGACAAATAAGGAAATAGAGTTAGTGGAAGTGTGTTTATAGGGAAACACAGGGAAACGCAGTTCTAGCTTCACTTGACAGTTGAAACTGATGATTCCCAGTAATTCATTGACAAACATATAAATTCTAGTAAATATATATATGTTCGACTATAACATTTATGATTGACACTGCCGGGATTGCTTGATTGATTCGATTTAAAATAAATCAACAACACCAAATTGATATTGAAAAGGCCATTTAATAAATAAATGACGGACAAGATAAGACTGCTCAAATATCAGTACCTGAACAGTATATCCAATCATGTAACCTAATCACAACAATTATGGTAAATACCAAAATGAAATGAAACAGTTACAATGTCATTTCTGAATCAAAGATAGGGAAACAGTATATACGCCACATATTGCAATAAATGAGACACAGTGTGACATTCATTAACGTGAGCAATGCCACCACCCGAAACCAGCTGGAGTGGTCAATCATATTACTTGGCATATTATGCAATATTACACAAATAGAGACTGATTAGTTCACTGGAAACTGTCTAAAAATTAGAAAAACAGAAAGATGCCTAATTCTGAGTAAGGGTTCCTCAAGACACAAAAATAATTCTTAAAATACCTGTCAACAAAACAATCAATCATTGGAAAAAATACCTGGAATTACAGTTTAACTCAAGACTAATGATCTAGTCATTTATCATATATTTAAATATGAGTGATATGTACCTCTTGGTACTAAAATTCAAGACAGAATGTGTCTAAAATTAGGCGTTCTAAAACTTATGTTGTGAAGAGCTTCATATGTTATTTTTTGATAACTTGAAATATTTCAATAAATGATCTCTCAGGGTAATGTTATGGGAAACAAAAACAAAATTTATTTACATTTTTAGCTGTGAATACGCAAGAGTATTCAGAAGCCCTTTGTTCCCATAAAACTCTGAGCAAACTACACAACTTGTAAAGCAATACATGCTTATAAAGAATATAATTACTGTTAATATAAACATGCAATGTACCAAACGAAACAATATGACAAAGTAATATTTTGACTGAATAATTCAAATATTCCAATCTGATAAAATTGGCATATCAAACTTTCATATGTGATTATTCAGAAGCCCTTGTCCCCATGAAACTTTGAACAAACTACATAAAATCAGTAGTAACATATTGATGTAATATATCACAATTAATATCAATACATATAATGCATATATAAAATAATTAATATGTATCCTATCAGCTCAGTCTTCTAAGCATATGACTATTAGAAAAACAAAAAGACAAAAACACGATAAATAATGTTCAAATGCCCTTGTCCTAATGAGACATTTTTATTAATTATTATAACAATTAATGAAACTCTGAAGCCCACAACTTCAAAGGCCCATGTCCTCATGAAAGTACATGGATAAGAAATATATCTAAATGTTGTAGGAAATCGTTTATACTAAGCAAACAGATAAATAACCTTGCCAAACATTCAAAGGCCCTTGTCCCCATGAAATTTGACAAGCAGGTACTAACAAAGAAAAGGGTAAAATTCTCCATTATGAACACACAATTTCAGAGGCCCTTGTCCCCATGAAACAGTATGACAAAAGGATTTTCATTCAGAAGATGAACTGCCGCACCAACAGCTCTGTTATTTTGAAAGTTATGTATGTAACACAGGGATTCTGATGTAATTTTTTATAGCTGAACTTGACAATCTCCCAAGTCGAGAAATAACATCATCGGACAACCCTTGTGCTGCCGCTACAGTTGCTCTACCAATACGAAAACTGTGACTTTTATATAATTTTGTGTTACACCTTTCCCACTCTAACGACTGACCAAGTTGTCAAGAAAAGAAAGATATATAGTCACTGGACTTCCATTTATAAATGAAGAAGAATGGAACCTTGACTGCTACCGCTTAAACTAAAATAGGGCCAAAGTGTCTGAACTGGACAGAAATCAATGTTATTGTGTTTCTGTATGTATACAATAGTTGTGCGACCTTTACTATGCTTGTACCCTGAAATTCTGAGCTCAAAAGAAATAGATCGATTATAATTTTTAGCATACTTAAAAGTTATGTCGCCTGCTTTCAAAATTGCTTGGGATAGACGTGATTTGGCAGTTAATTCCCCTAATCTCAAAAATACATGAAATGCCAGCAAATACATAACTTTCAGCATAATACGCAAGAAATAAGAGTGTGTTTTGTAGTTAAGAGACGACCCTAATTGAGGTAAAATATACACCGTTATAGGCTTACGAGCATCAGAACAGATTTTATCTTTTTGGTAACCTTGAATCCATTTTTCCACAACAAAATGTTGTGTAGGATCATCATAATTTCTGCTTTTGTGATAATAGCTTAACGCAGAGATGTATGTCAGAACTGTTGGTGCAGTAATGTGTTATTTTTATAGCATCTTGCTACAAAAAGTATAACATGTTTTGACAGAGCTGGAAAAGGTTCAATTAAAGGAAAAAGAGTTTTAATGAACTTCTGGTACAAAACTTGTGCACGTTCATATGTTTTATGAGTTGTAGGTGCCAAAGCCTTATGCACCAATGAATTTGCCAAAACATTCAGGGACCCAAGCTGGGCTCCGGGATATTAAACCGTACTCGTTTCATGTAAGAAAACATCTGAAGAAATTCTTGGATCTGTTGACGAGAAAGTTTGTCAGATAAGCCATTTTGACAACCAGGAATATGTTCGGATTTAAATAGTATGTTAAATCTTAAACACTGTACAACCAAACGTCTTATTAAAGACATAACAGTGCACTTTTAAGAAGTTTGATTGTTGATAACATGGACTACAGCCATCAGAATAATTTATAATGCACCTATTTTGAAATTTGACTGCAAATCTACTGCCAAAACAATAGTTCGTTAATGGTAATATGAAAGTGTTTCCATGAATCAGGCCATAACCCAGCAAGCCAAGCATCATCCAAATAACCACCAAAACCAATTTTACTAGCATCAGTGTACAAGTTTAAAGAAGAAGATGATAGCCATTTGTCTGGTAGAAAAAATGATCAGCCTTTAAATCAGCCTTAGCTTCTTTTTTTAGACGCCTTTTGTGATTAGGATGTTTCAATCCTACAGTCAACTATATTAAACGTCGTAAAACGGCCTTCAAGGTGTAACTACTGAACAAGCAAAGTTAAGTAAACCAATAAGTGATTGCAGTTCAACAAGAGTGACTTTTCGTCTGAGCCAAATTTTTATCATGCTAAAACATGTTGTCTATGCAAAAACCGAGAAGTCTAAAATCTGTTGGTGAAACAGGTACATTTCGGTAAGCATTCTCAAGGTCAGTTTTCCAAAGTAAAGAATTTTTGCCAAACATTTTTATCAGAGCAACAGTATGATCTATGGCTTGGAATTGGACCGTACACAATTCTCTAGGAATACCGTCATTAATCGATTTTCCTTCAGGAAAAGACAAATGTTGAATTATTCCCGGGTGCGTTTTTTGGAACAAGACCTAAAGGGCTTATTTGCACATTTTGAAAGAAGGCTTGCTAAAAGTTCGAGCAACATGATTTTTATTTCTTTATAAATTTTATTTTTTAATACATCCAATCCATTTATGGAACATTTTAAAAAAATTGAAGACCAAAAATTTCCTAAAATAAGTAATTTTAAACCTATAATGTAAAGCCATCAATTAAGAATTGACGAATTTCTTTGTTATAGCCCTCTAACCACTGGTTCAGTTTTAAAGGAATAACACGTGTACAATCTGACACCTATGGTTTGGCATTTGAGATTACTGTGATCATTTAAGACCTTAACCCGGGGCAACACTACCAGTGGAGATAGGAATGGATTTTGAAACATTGAACCTCAACATCATTGGCAAGTGTGGGAAAAGGGGCAATTTGATATAGCACACTGTCCGTTGTTGTTGTTGAAACGAAAACAGTTGCGGATTTGCCAGATCTTTGAAAAGTGGAGGCCTGAAAAGAGGAGCTTTGTTTCCTACTGGGGCCCATAGCCAGAGCCTTATTCTGTAACTCACTATTAATCTGACCCCATGGCAGAAGTACTGGGTTATCTTCCCTCCATAGCCGAACATTTTTATCATAAAAGTTGGCAGCCACACCACACGCCCGTTTACTGAGCCTCTGAACAACAGCAGCATGCTTCATCAGTCCAGGAGCCTCCTGTGGGAATTTAGATGTGAAGATATGGAAGGCTTCCAGCCACTGCTTAGTGTGCAACGAGGAGGGCTCATGAGACACATCAATAGGATTGAATGTTGTTGGAGACGGTTTGGGATCCGTTCTCGTCCCAGGAACAGGGTCGTCATTTGACACATTTGTGTTTATTTTAACACCTAATTGTGTTAAGGAGGAAACCACCCATTGACTTATTGTCGGAATAATTGAAGGCAACATTGCCGTGACAATATTGTTCACCTGTGTGCTCAAATCTGTCTCAGTAGCAGCAGTCTGGGTTTTCTTCCTATTTCTTTTAGATCCTGCGGCTGATATCTGAAATAGATTTACATGGATCCAACCTGTACCACACATACTGTATAAGTGGATATATTTTCGTGTCCAAAAGTTCGCAAATTGCCGATTTCAGACGTTTTGTGTGAGGAAATGTTTGCGAATCACAGAAATCCGTATGTTCGTAATTTTTGCCCGTCATGAATATCACTTCACCAGAGTCGTGCATAATATCCACATGTCGTGAAAATGTATGGAAAATTATCGATAAAATGTGTTAGCAGCTCGATACAATGCGACCCTTCGTTTGCCGAGACCTGTACGTTTGCTGTTTGACAATTAGGTATATATCGTTAAGACATACTGTTATGTCTGTCTTTGTATGGTTGAACATTTTAATATAATTAAACCATAAAAGACGGGATAGGGTGAAACAGTAGATTATTATAGGCCATCGTAAAAGCCTGTTATATCAAGGTTATCATACATTTATCAAACAATAACCATTGATATATGATATCATATTTCAAAATAGGTGACTCAACTCGATAGTTAAATTATAGACAAGTGTAACTATTCATCGTTAGAAAATATTGTTACGTCTGTCTCGAATATACCGATCATAGCCGGTGTCATCAGATAACATGCTTAAGTTTACTTCCGGCTACTTCTCGAAGTAATAAAACTATTTATTTTCGTTTTTAAAATAAGACATCAACACGTGCATAAACAAACGTGTATTTAAAAGAAATCTTTAATATGTTATTGTAAATTGTATTATTGGCTGTATTCCTAATTACTGGAAATCAAATA
The DNA here is from genome assembly GCA_031761405.1 of Serripes groenlandicus. Taxonomy (NCBI): domain Eukaryota; kingdom Metazoa; phylum Mollusca; class Bivalvia; order Cardiida; family Cardiidae; genus Serripes; species Serripes groenlandicus. Next base: position 5,596,997 of record JASEVX010000014.1, read on the forward strand.
TGTCAATGTGAAAGTTCATGTACCAGCCATTGTTTGAATATTTACATTGTATCAAACACCTATCAATATCCATATCTTTGTTAATCCTTTCCCATATACACACGCGTTTTGGCGCCCCTGTAACAAATGTTTATTGAAAATATTGTGACAAAAAAAAATCTCATTATGAGCAATTTCTCCTTTAGCAAGAATGTTTTATACCCCATTCAATACGTATACTTTTATATATAGTTATGTTACTTATGTTTGTCTAGTATTGTTCAAAGTCGTCTTCTGTAGATATGTTGTTTTGGGGAAAGGGTGAAAGGACGCGCGTTTGACGACCACCTTCTTTTAAAAAAGGTTCGTTTTATTCAATTCGGTATGTACCCTCGGTACCCGGGCTATTCATAAAATATATGATATAATTTATGTTATGAATACTCTGGGTACCGAGGATGTTCCTGGAAATAATATCAGTTTAACTGTTTTGCAGAACGATGCATGACTTACATGAATACTGTTTCAGACAGCAATGTCCATACTTACTGACTATCTCATTTCTATTTGATAAATCACTTTCATTGTCTTGCCCCATTGTAATTAAAAATAGTATACTTGTTCATATGATATAATTATAACGTTCCAATGACGCAATCGTATCGTTGTTTGTTAATTATCAGGTATCAGACAAACTAGATAATGCACCGGAAATATTCAACCGATAGTAACTGGTACTCTGTTTGGTTATTGAAATATATGGCCGATCACCGGTCTTTAACATATATGTCATACTTAACAATCGCAACAGTATAAATTACCAAAATAGACGAAACAAATAGAGGCTATCCGAAACATAACGGTTATCTTCCCGCATGCGCTGCTTAATACATCCGCCCTGACAAATCTTAACTCCAAGTGAAAGCTTTAAAACGTGTACCATGATAACCAAGACTTTATGTGTGTGTTCATAATTTTAGAGGATCTTTCTAACTGTACTCGTACATCTTATGTAAGTATTCGTTTGTGTTTTGGTATAGAAATATTATATGTTTCACGCTTATCGGCCACTACAGACTTGGAATCATTATTGCTCTCGTCATTTATGCCGTAGGTAAAATCATATGAATTAAAGCGAAGTCTCTTAAAGTTACGGAAAGTGCATCCCGTTCAAACAGAAAGATAAGCTGCTGTGCAATAACCACTTTACTATTTGCTGCCAGAGCTCAATTGATAATGGAGTTGGTTATCAATCCAGTAGTTAATTGTTTAAGTTCAAGCTCATTCAACATGACCATGAAGTTAGAGGGAATATCACCACAGCCATAATTACGCAACAACATTTTGAAAAATTAACATTTCTGAAAACTGATCTTGAAATCTGACAAGCACTTGAAGAGAAGAAAATTTGTTTGTTTTGTCAGTTCACCCCTTTTCTGATGCCATCTTTGATTGTTACCTTGTCTTCACACAAAGCAAACTATTTCGAGGGTCTAATAAGGAATATTTCTGCCAAATTATCTTGAAATAAGATATGCGATTTAAGTTCTGGTTCAATTTCTTTATTGGAAAAACATTTTACATGTTGTTGCAGCATATACATAATAAGCATTTGTAGTATTGTTATGTTACCCCCTTTCGGATGTCTTGTAGCACTAGTCTCCAACAAATTAAAAGGGCTTGAATATGTTTGGCAGATGGTGACATGAGGAACTTTAAAGCCCAATAATCTTGAAACAAGACCAGCAGTTTCAGAAAAAGATTATTCGAAGTATTGCCATTTTACCCCCTTTTTAGTGTCGTCTGACAGCATTGTTTTTTAATCTATTGATATGGCTTGAATAAGTGTATAGCTGGTTACCGCCACAGTGGGTTTTTTCTTGAAATTAAACAAGAAGTTTCCCTCTTTTCGCATGCCATCTTAGAACAATATTGTTCAACCAAGCAACATTTTGTGTAGAGGAATTGCCAAGTTGTCTTGAAATAAGAGAATATCTTTAAAGTTGTGTTTCTTTACTTCCTTTTTGATGCTGCAGGGACGATACTTCAACATAAAATTTAATAATTTGAAAATTTTGAAAAAGGACAACAACTGTTATACTATATTTGTGACAAGACACTGATTACACATCTGAAATCGATCAAATCAGTTTAGAACCAACGGGTGTGAACGCAAATGTTATTGACTTTTCCTACTTAATGTGCGCCCGTCTTAGTTATAGCATTGACATGGTTTTAGCGCCGTTTTTAAAATGTTATGAGATCATAACACGGTTGCCTGCTCACATTCCCCTGTTATTCATTGCTAACTTACACCAGTACTTCAGCCAACTTTCTTTCCAAGCAACTGATTGTTTGTTCCACATAGAGTGTAAGCCCATTGGTGGAAGACGGATTCGTCTTGTCGCATTAAACTTGTCAAAAAGAATATTGGCCGAGCTGGGGCTTGAACTCACATCCCCTGGAGTTTTGGGACTCGCGTTCCATTTTACCATGTCACTGTAATTTATAAATAAATGGAGATGCTCGGACTTTAATTTTTGCTTAAGATATTTAAATAATTGAAATGAAAAAAAGAGATCATAATAGATAAGCCAAATTAGAGAATAGACACATTCCATGCAATCAATCGTTTTACTTATTTAAGATATATTTCAATAGCATTTAAATGACATTCTCTAAATATATTATTCTTGGATAGGACTAGATTACAGACATGGTTTTTGAAATACACGAAAACAGATGAAATTAGGTTTGTTGGTTGTTTGGTGTTTTATGCCGCTTTCAACAAGTAATCAGTTATATCACGGCGTTTCCTGGATAGGTTGCCAGTAATATTGATCCATTTGTCCTGAAACCAGCCAGTCAGTCGTAATGCAAACCACGCAACACTGAGTGCCTAGGAGGGCAGCCACTTACCATTTGTAAAGTCTTGGTATGACACGGCCAGGGATAAAACCGCGACCTCCCGCACTCGATGCGGACGCTCTACCACTACATCACAGAGGCGGTAAATGAAACTATGAGTAGTCTTTAACGCCAATCATTTCAAATAAGAAATTATAAAATCCCTTCAATATTTCTTGGATAAGATTCCAGTTTATAATACTATAGCAACAACCCTGTACATTTGAGAAAAAGTTACCGTTTGGTTCTCTTCAGGTAGAAAAATCGCCATGGAGGTATCTGGAAGAGGACGAGCGTATTGTGGGAACTTGGACACTGGTATTCCCTGCGACCCTTGCCTGATAGATAATGCTCTTGAAAATGGTCAATTTTATTGCACTACTTGTGACGAATTCCTATGTGACACTTGTGCAAGAAATCACAGAAAATCAAAAGCCTCCAGAAATCATCAACTTCTTGATGGAGACGAAATGCCAAAACAGAAAGAATCAAATGTTGAGGACAAGTTCTGTGATAAGCATGATGGGAGATTAATAGAGTATTTCTGTGAAAAGCATAAAACATGTTGCTGTTCTGTGTGCGTAACTCTTGATCATATCCAATGCAATGTAAACAACATCGACGACTTAGCTAAGGGATTCAGCACCAGTTTAGAATATAAAGCATTAATAAAGCAGATAGAGGACATCGAAAAACAACTTGCAGAATATAAGAACCAAACGCAAAATGACTATATTGATGTAACCAACTGTGTAAGACAATTTAAAGCCGATATGCAGCTTTTTAGAAGTGAAATAAATGCGAAAATTGATTCATTTGAACATGAACTCATGCAGCAAGCTGAGCAAATAAAGAACGATGATCTGATAGCAATTGAATCCGCAAATAAACTATACGACACGCTTCAAGCAGACCTGTCAGAAATATTATCCACTCGAGGATGGCTTGCAAAATGTAGAAACAACCAACAGCTTTATATTTCTGCCAAGAAGGCTCGAACGCAGGTCAAAGAGTACACTGACAAACCACGGATAATGTCACAAGAAAACATTGTGAGAAGGTATGCATTTTTACGCAATGACAACATTCTGAACACACTTAATTCCCAGCGTAAACTTGGATCGTTGGAGATTGGAAATGAGGTACAAAAAGGAACGACGACAATAGAAAAGCAGACAGAGAAATGCCTCATTATGCCACCAACAGCTCAATTCGTGAAGGAAAAGGACGCTCAAACGCAGGTCAAAGAGAAGCAACTAAAAATGTCACAAGTAAACATTGCGAGAAGGTATACAATGTTACGCAATGACGACATACTGAACACATTTAAACCACCAAAAGCTAAATTCGTGAAGGACATTAACATGAAACACAATAAGGACAACTTCGAATGCGTGATAACAGGAAGTGTGTTGATGTCCAGTGACCTTTTAGCTGTAGTAGACCGTTATAATAACTCTGTTAAAGTCGTTGACTTACGATCAGACACCATTACCTGTTACATCAAACTGGATGATAAACCATGGGATATAACATGTATGAATCCGGAAACTCTTGTGGTGACCTCTGATACAAACTTAGTGTTTCTACTTTATGATGGAAAACTATCAGTTGAAAAACAAATACCAATGAAATCAGGTTATAAGGGAATTACATATAAAAAAGGCAAACTATTTGTTACGTTTTCGGGGGACCAGCCATCTGTGAAAATCCTAAATGACGAGGGAAAAGTTCTTCAAACGTTCCAACGCAACGATGAAGGACATAACCTGTTTAGTATTCCGCTGTACATTACAGTGAATAGATGCGGGGATACGATGTATGTTTCAGACAGGGATCAGAACACAGTAACAAGTTTGAGTATGGACGGTAAAGTGTGTAATACATATAAACATGAAAGCCTGAGAGCTCCAATAGGTCTGACTGATGGTGATGATGATAGTATTTATGCGGTGGGGTGCAAGTCAAACAGCATACATCAGATTACACCGAAGTGTAAGCCCGTATGTATTGCATTAGATCTGACAAAAGAGGTAACACATCCACTTACAGTGTTATCTAACAACACAGACAAAACACTGTATGTCAATAGTTCTACTCTATCAGGTGACATGTTGAGCGTCTACAAACTTGAGTAAATATACATAATATGTCTTACAAGTACACTAATTGCTGCAAAATGAAGCACACAAAGGTTGTGCTGTGGAGCGAAACAGTCTTTAGACGAAATATACTCGATTATATTATTCCATATACGAACACACATTGGCACATAAGCAGAAGACGTCTTTTTTAAAAATTATGACAAAAGGAGATGTGTCTCATTATGAGCAATTTGTTATTTTGTTGCAATACTTTCAACTCACTTTAATTATTATTTTATCATTTATAGTAATTTCAATATATATCTACGTGCATAGATGTTTCCAAAATCGTCTGTTGTCGAGTTAATTAATACATGTTGTACTTAAATTATTGATGTTGATGCGAGGCATTTAAGGAAATCGGGAGTCAAGTAAACACAATCATAAATTACATTACCATTTTTTACGAAGTTGTGGATGTTCTTCAAAAGGAGACGGCAGACAGGGAGAATTATTCAGTATAGATCACCCTGAGCCGTTCAGGTGATTAGAAAGATAACACACCCTGAAGCACGTAACCTATCCCGGACAACTTCTAAGTACACTACAGATTTTATTTTTGTATCATAAACTTCAGAGCATTGCGTAAAATGAATATCATTTAAACAAGAACCATTTCTTCTTTGACCTCAATGTTTGCATCACGTGTCTGCTTCGGGAATGGGGGGGTCGGGGAGTAACTTATTATTTATTAAACCTAATACAGTTTGTTTTTAAGTATCTATCTATTCATATAATGAAACAAAACACTACACGATTAACGTGTTTATGTATATATTGGAAATATGCAAGAAGCGTATGCGGCATACCTCGGCCTATTTCGTTTCCCTACATCTTAGATGTAGTCTTCTGAGATGTTCCGAATGCCATAAACTGGAAATTATATAATATATATAGGTGTTTATAATATCATCGAAATTACGAGAATTAATATATAGGAATTATATATATCATTGTAAATGAACTATAATTAAATTCAAAATCAATTGTAATTGTATTTTGACTAACACATTTTTTTTATTTTATCGTAATAATAACTTTTCCTTTCGTTGTCAACTATCATGAAATTACAAAGTAACCACATATAGCACGGTGCGTGATCGCACCGCGCAATAATGGCTGATAATTGTGTTGAATTTGTAGCAGAATACTATTAACACGAGACATATCAGATGTCCACGTACACATTGTATTAAAAGACTGGTACTATTTCCGCAGATAGTGTTATGTAACAGCACAGACACCATACTATATGTTCGTAGTGTTTTTTTTATAACACAACCGTTTAAATTTCAACAGAATTGAGTAAAAGCGGACTGATAACAATGTTTCTCGGTATCTCGCTTTTGAACTTGCAGAAAACATGTCTTAAAACATTAAAAAGAAGAAGCAATTGTTCATAACATGTAATTCCCCCCCCCCCCCCCCCCCCCCTGCCACAATGTTTCACAATGTTTCATCTTTATGAAAAGTTTAATTTAAAGATTATTTCCATATTTATTTCTATTTTTTTAAAAGTCGTCTGTAGCACATTGATTGTATGTGGTAAAGTGTTAAACCAATGTTTCGGCTATACAAAAAGCAAATTCTCAGATAAACGATTATTTTAAATTTTTTCTGTCTGTTTTACATGTTAAATAAGGAACTGAGATTACACTGCATTAATAATGTGTGGTTTAATCTACGACTAACATAAAATTATAAGTATTAGCGGGCAACTTTCATATTTACATACTTTTTCGAATATCTATATCATACTTATCAATTTGTCCTGATTTTGATTTAAGAACTTTCTGTATGATTCTCTTTTGATAATAGCGCTCTTGTCGTCTGGTTCTGGTTTAACACTTTTAAGGCTGATTTCTTTTTCAATTATTTGTCAAGCCTTTCTTTTGTAAAAGTCAAGATTACAATATTGAATTGGGCAGCCAAATGTTTAGAGACTGGTCAGACGGCGCGGATTTAACTGTTTGTGTATTAAACGGACATACACATGTATATAGATATATTAACAATGAATAAATGTAATTTATAACTGTCTCTATACTTATGTTTATTGTCTGCGTGACTGCTCCTACTTCACATAATGTGTATTAAATACCAGTACTCAACGAAATAGTTTACATCATACGTTCATCATATATGCACAGCACTCAGCAAATAACCATCCACTTTCTGAACTCCGATATGAGCTTTATATGTATCGAACTAATTTCCCTGACACTGGTAGTCATTTAAACGGTGCATGCGTTTACATATTAATCACGCTCGAAGAGACGTTACTTTTATTGTAAAAAGATCGAAGAGGCAGATCCCGCTCATCAATGGATTCGAACCCGAGTCTCGCACTCTTACACAACTCTACTGCCTTCGTTATGACACATATGTAAACTATGAATATGCAGGCGGTACTAAAGCCCTAACCCTACCTCTCTTGTTACGCTATGAGTGTGATAGTTGTATCGATCAACTATGAACATTCACTACCGGCGGTACTAAAGCCCTAATCCAACCTCTAGTGTTGCGCTTGCTTTGTGATAGTTGTGTTGATCATTTATTCGGTTCCGGCGGTACTAAAGCCCCAACCCTACCTCTTCTGTTGTGCTTGGTTTGTGATAGTTTGTGTCGATCAACTATGAACATTGAATACCGGCGGTACTAAAAACCCACCTCTATTGTTGCGCTTGGTTTGTGATAGTTGTGTCGATCAAGTATCGAGTATTTAAACATATACTTGTGTATTTGAACAACCTCATATGTGGACTTCATAGGTAACTTAAGCACACTCCGACATTTAAGACACGTGGTGAATTATACTTTAAGGTGGAAATATAATTCTAACCATGGTCTGAACAGTCTCTTTAGGATGCTGGTCCGTTTTGTGGGGAGACTGTTGTAAAGAGAGTACTGGTGCGAGAAAGTTAATCTTCAGCACACGACTATAAATCATATACGCAAAGCCATGTAAACTATTTACAAATTAAAGTTTACTTATTGACATGATTTGAAAACACGATTACAAATTAGGAGCAACTTTTGGTTTGACACAATATATTCAAACGCTTCAGAAGAGTAAAATGTGTCTTCTTGTTAGAAAGGGTTAACGTATGCACATACTATCGTATATCATTATTTACTCTTATCTATTATCCTCAACGATCTCAACATCTAGTTTTTGTACAATGTACATTGATGATTCAACCGTAAATATTCGTTCCCCATTCTTAATGAGCCTTTTCCGTGATATATAATCCCTGTGTTAATTGAAAAAAACATTTTCAAGGGTAGTTTTCCCCTTAACTTAAGAAAAACAGCAGAGGTATGCATATTTTTTGTAATCATCGTGGAGATGGTTTAGGCAATGCATACAATGAAATGATTCAGCCTTCCATATTCTTTTAAAACATATATTTGTATTGTTTTGCAATTTTGACTAGCCATTTTCAAAGTAGTCTGAAGTCCTTGTTATTGTAAATGGGAAATGGTTAATATGCACATGCACATTACTATGAACCCTCAGCGATAGCTATTTTGTGTAATATTGTTTAAAAACCATGTTCAATCATTTAAAGTCTCCAGACATCATCAATTTCTTAATAGAAATGAAATGCTAATAAAGAAGATATCACATGTTCCGGACATGTTCTGTGCTTACCATAATGGGTCATTTGTATAGTATTCCTGTGATAAGCATGATACATTTTGCCGTTCTGTATGCGCGTAACTCTAGATCATGTCCAATGCGGTGTGAAGTACATCGACGATTTGGCGAAGGGAATCAGTTCCAGTTAAGAATATATATCAATATCAAAGCAGATAAAGGACAATGAAAAACAACTTGCAGAAGATAAGAACATAACGTAAAGGTTAATAATTTTTTCAGACGATTAAAATCCAATATTCAGTTATATAGAAGCGAAATAAATTCCTAATTAGATGCATGAGAACATAAACTGAAACAGCAAGTTGAGCAAACAAAAACTGAAAGCTATTAAATGTTTGCATACACCATACGACAAACATCTAGTAGGTCTTTTAAGAATATCATCCACTCTCGGACCTTTTGAACAGTGTAAACAAAACTGATAGCTATTCATTTCTGCCATGAACGTTCGAACTCAGGTCAAAGAATTTAATGATAAAACACGGAAATTGTCAAATGAAAACAGTGTGAAAATATTTGTAATTCCACACAATGAGGAAATACTGAACACAATTAATTCGTCGCATAAACTTGGATCGTTGGAGATGACAAATGAATGAGAAGGAGGAACGACGGAAAGAGATCAGACAGAGAAACGACGTATGAAAGCCGTCAATTCTACTATTGATAATTCGTCAAATCTAATACTAGTTCCAAGTTGGGCCATATGAGGTCAAACACTTGTTAACAATGTAAAGGCCGAAATAATTGCTTTAAAAGGTTGAACTTTTGTCAGAATGTTTGACCTAACAATATCTAAGGCAATTGCGATTATGGGTCATATTGACCACTTTGAAAGCATTTTGATTTTATTTTGGGTAACTTATTAGGAAACAACAGTGTAAATTGCTCATCATGAGTAATATGTCCTTTTGTCACAATGTTTTCAAAATTTGTCTGCTGCAGATGGCGTCGAAGAGCATCTACATATAGAAAAGGATTAACCCTTTACCACTTACAGACTACTTCTGAGGTATCGGAAGCAGGCGACATATAAGCACAGAAATTTATCACGTTGAACAATTTCAACTTTTCCAACTAAGATTTGCATTAGATCTGGGAATTGCAATTTCTTAGTTTAAGATTTATCATGCTTACTCTAGACTATCATAAGTTTAAAGTAATCTGCTTCAAATACTTTCTATGTGAAAATGGGTTAATACATGCATCTGTTATGCCAGTTTATCAGAAATATTAGTCTACTGGTCAAAGTTGTGTGTGTTAAATTTTCTTTCACAATATCTTCATCACTGAAAAGTAAGATGTGACGTTTAATGTTACACTTTTACTTATCTTAAGATCAATTTGAAGCCGATGGCTCGATGTGATCCATTGTGATCACTCACTGTCCGGCGTACGTCAAACGGTCAAATCTTCTTCTCTGAAACTGCTGATTCTACAAATATATTGGGTTACTGCGGGATAGAAATGGGTTGAAAATCGCAAAACTTTAAATTGTTCTCCTGTGAATCTGCTTGTTCGAATTCCAAGATAATTTGGTAGACATGTTTTTGGGTGAATCTCTACACACTTGTTAAAGACACATTGATTGGATGAAAAATATGGCAGTTTTTATGTTTTCAAAAGACCCTTAGTAAATATTTACACAATTGGTTGAGAACATATTGATTGACTTCAAGACATGGGCAAGCAGGTGGTATCAGAAATAAAGGAAATGACATCTACTCCTGTTCTTCTCAATTGTTCTAGCCATCTTGACCAGTTGAAACTCATGGCAGTCATGCTAGAAGCCATAAGGATTGGCTGAAAAACATATAGCAATCAGGCGGCATCAGAGGTCAAAATAGTTTTTAGCTTCAAATGTCATATTCGCCTAATCCACTTTACCAATTACAACCAAACTTCACAAGAATGGTCTCTTGGAGGTCCTCTTTCAAAATTGGTGAAACATTTAAAGAACTGTGAGTGCTTCGGCATCAGAAAAGGGAATTGGATGCCCAAACCTTTAAAATTATGTTACTCTTAACCAGCCTGTCCAAATTCAAAGACATTTTGGGGAAATGCCCCTTTGGTGACCCCTTACAAAAACTGTATTGATTGTGTGACCCCTTACGAAAACTGTATTGATTGGTTTGATTGGTTGAAAAACCTTGCGACCAGGCGGCATCTGGAAAGGGGCAAGAGAGCAAAATTGTTCCCTTGATGGCCCTTTACATAAATCAGTCAAGCCGTATTGATTTCAGGGGAATCCGTAATGAACGTTTAGCTTCAAACAGCATCTCCTCCAAAATCACTTAATCCATATCAACCAAGCTTTATAAGAATGTTCTTTTGGTAGTTCCATTTCAAATTTTGCGAAGATTTAATACCTTATGACAAATGTCCTCTACCCTTTAAGTATTTTATTTATAGTGTCCACTCCTTGCAGTTTCATTCCCACCTTAATATAAAATTCCCCGATTTAAGAAGTTACATATTTACAACTATATTATCACTCGGTGATCGATTTAGGACCATGGTCTACTTGTTTATTATGTCTGATATCAAGATGGGTAACCCTTTTCCACATACAACACATATGCTGCAGACGACTTTGAAAACAACTGGCAAGGAGATAACATATCTATAAATGAAAGTATAATCATTCATCAGACAGTGTGGCCAAAGGATGCATTGAGCAGTTGTTCCTTTGGCGACTACCTGTTCCCAAGTCGTCTGCTGTAAATGCGTCAGAAACCGTCTGTATTAGGAAAAGGATTAAGCAAAAATGTGACCCGCTACAATATTTTTGTTCCGTCCTTAGGAACTGGTTTAAAAGGGTAGTCCCAAGTCGTCTACTATAGAGGCGTCAGAAACCGTCTGTAATAGGGAAAGGATTAAGCAAAAATGTGACCCGCTACAATATTTTTGTTCCGTCCTTATGAACTGGTTTAAAAGGGTAGTCGCCAGGGAGCATCATGAAAGCGCTGAGATGAACAAATGAACACATTCTCCCCACCCCCTGCCCGGGTTATATCAGTTACACTATCACTTCTATACTGTCATGCAGGTGATCGATTTAGGGTAATCTTGGTCCTCATATTCAAATCTCATTCATTGTCAATTCATTTCTAATTTTTCTGAATTTTTTTATTTAATTATTGTATGTTCGTAATAAAAGACGACATCAGTACAAATTCCGAACCTTTTGTGATCATGCAAAAAAATTGACATAAACGTTATCATCGTCTAGTCAAATAATTTTAAAACAAATCCATAATATATTGCCATAGTATGCTCTTTAATTTGTTGTTTACAATCATTTTACCTTTTTTTCCCGTAAGGTAGCACCTATAGATATTCCGGTAAACAACTTACACGAAGTGAATAGTTTAAGAGGACAATGTTCATACTTAAATACACCTTTATCGTTATTATTTACCTGTCACTCTGATATAGGGACTCGTCCGAATGCTTTTTAGTATTTTCTACTTGTCCGGATTTAACGTTTAATGTATTATTGTACTTACAGGTATATATGTATTACTTGTCTGGGTTTAACGTTTAATGTATTATTGTATTAAAAGGTGTATATGTATCACTTGTAATGATAACAGAGATGTTTTAACAACAAATTCGAACCCTGGCCTAGCGATTTAATCTTAATGCGGAAAATACAATTGTAAATAAGTCATTCGTTTCTTATCACGGACTTAACATGATATATAGGAAGATGACCAGGTGTGTAGAAATATTGTTAGGCAAATAGCTGGTGTGAGAAAGCCCTGTTAATATGTGAACTGGTAGCCAAATGATGATTGAAAAACTGTTGAACGTTGCTTATAATTACCACAAATCATAACCCCTTTTGTGTTGCCATCGTCTACATGTATCATGAAAGCCTTTCTGGATATTTGTAAGCTAATGATAAGCCTCACAATTGTGCCCCTTGAACTCAATGATTATTGAAGATATAAAACGGTGATGGCATACTTATCCATGCTCTCTTTTTATCCTGGACTAAATTGGCAGCATTTTCATTATGTTAAATTGTTTGGCTCGATACCATGTGATAGAACTTTCATTTCATAAGGAGTTGATTACTACACTATTACATACGTGACAATATATATGATAAAAACAGCTGGTAAATTAATGCGTTATTTCATTTGATTTCTCATGTACGAATGGAATAACAAAACGCACTTAGATGTCGAATGAGATGACATCGTACATGTATGTACTATCAAGGTACAGTTATTAAACAATTGATAATACGATTATAAAGTAGAATGCAGATAACACAGGATGCTAGCTAAGTGTATATAGATTTAACTGAAAAGTGTTGTAAGAAATTGTTGCGTCTGTTTTGAACGTTCGGACAGTTTGATATACCGATCATATATTGACCGTCTGTATATTCTCCAACAGGGAATATGCTTTAGAATAATATATTAGTTTGGTTTCTTCCAAAGGTGTTCATTATATTTCATTCAGTATTTTTAAAAACTTACAAACCTTAATATTTAACAAGATTTAACAATCATTGTATCCAACCACCTTCAACATTACACATCTTTATTGTCAAGTGTTTACAGCCGCCTGCTCGAACAGATGTCCGACTGGTTTGTTCTGTTATTTGGCTGCATACAACTTGTTTGAACTGTGATTGTGTTGCATTTGTATGACAAAATACGACTCACACGAAACTGTTTCTTTGAAATATTAATTTCGTCCGAACGCTTTGAGGAATCATTCCCTCGTGACATGTTCGCTGTTAACGTGTTGTACTGGTTTAACATTTTAAAGACTGATTGCTTTTAAATGAAATTGTGAGCTTTGCATTTGCAAGAGTGCACATTCAATTCTATAAATATCATGATAACTACATTGATTTGAGCAGCCAGTTGTGTAGAGACGGGTCAGGCGGCACATATTTAACGTGATAACATAATATCCATGTACTCTGGTGGGACCGGTACTAGGTAGGAAACATATCACAAATTCGGGAGGGTAAATCTTATCCATATTCTGTATTTACGCGGTTCTAGGTCGGAAACATCACAACTACCGGAAGGGTTTATCTTATTCATGTTCTCTAGTTAACCGGTACTACGTAGGAATTAAACCGGCACTACCGGGAGGGTTAATCTTGTCCATGCTCTCTGGTTGACTGGTACTCGGTAGGAAATACATCACCAATACCGGGAGGGTTAATCTTATCCCTGATCTCTGATTAACCGATACTCGGTAGAAAATAAATCACCAATACCGGAAGTATGAATCTTTTCCTGGCTCTCTGGTTGACCGTTATTCGGTAGGAAATATATCACCAATACCGGAAGGGTTTATCTGATCAATGTTCTCTAGTTAACCGGTACTACTTAGGCATTACACCGAAAATACCGGAAGAGTAAATCTTATCCATGATCTCTAGTTGACCGGTACTAGGTAGGAAATATATCACCAATACCGGGTGTTTTAATATTATCCATGCTCTCTGGTTGACCAATATTCGGTAGGAAATATATCACCAATACCGGGAGGGTTTATCTTATCAATGTTCTCTTTGTTAACCGGTACTTCGTAGGAATTAAACCGGCAATACCGGGACAGTTAGTTTTAGCCATGTACTATGGTTAACCGGTACTAGGTAGGACATATATCACCAATACCGGGGTGGGTTTATGTTATCAATGTTCTCTGGTTAACCGGTACTAGATTAGGAAATATATCACCAATACCGGGAGTGTTAATCTTATCCATGCTCTCTGGTTGACCGGTACTCGGTAGGAAATACATCACCAAAACCGGGAGGTTTAATCTTATCAATGCTCTCTGGTTAACCGGTACTCGGTAGGAAAAAAATAACCAATATCAGGGCGGTTAATCTTATTCATAATATCTTGTATATAAAAAGACAATTTGCGTCTATGCAGCGTAAATAATGCTGTAAAATAGGCAATTTAAATTGAGCAAGATTTGGAAAGCTGTAACTCATTTATCTTTTTGCATATATTAAGAAACTTGCTGAACTTGTGTAAAACTCTAACATGTAGTAACGCAAGAAATACAAAATATTTAAGGGAGTGAAACACCGATTTAAGCAGGATACTTGCCGTGTTTCAAGGGAGCACCCGGCGCATAGTCCTTTGTCACGGGGTGGAATGCTTTGTCACAGGAAATAAACAATTTGACTCGGAAGTGGAACGCTATTTTGTTTTGTCACTGGTGTGGAACGCCGGCTTTAAGCGGAATGGTGTGAAATAGAACTCCACGTTCTTTTGTCAGTGCCGTGTTACAGGGGAATACTCGGGTCTAGCCGCCCTTGTAACAGAAGTGGATCACCTTTTTCTTCTCATTTGTGAACGTATAATCGATTGTCTAGTGTCTAACTGACTGACAAAATCTTTCTTTTTTAAATGTACAATGACCTCTGACATACTTGGTCTATAGATATTTTAATTAGCGAATATCTTATCGAATATCTAATGCTTTGCCAACTGCAGACACCTAAGACGTTCACCTTGTTCAAATTATATATGTTCCACGTTCTTTTGACGCAAAAGCTGTTATCGTGTTATATTTGTTTGATATCTGTATCAAACAAATCAAATCACGTGTAATAATTGTTCGATATAGATAAACTGATACCCTGTAATCAAACTAAATAACGTGTGGGAAATGCTCGACATAGGTAAGCTGGTACCCTTTACACAAATCAAAGTTTATTGAGCCATTCATTTGACCAGCAGTTCTTCATTATTGAATGTCATATATAATAATCGCAATATTATGTGTAGCCCAACTATACGAAACAAATAGAGGATATCTGATTTTATAAGTGTTATTTTCGCGCATGCGCTTGTTTATATGTCCGCCCTGAATGATAATCAAAGTTCAGAAAACTTTAAAAGTTCAGTTACTAGTGCCATGTCCTTGTGTGTGTATTCATAATTTAAAAGGAAAAGGAATGTTCCAAGGGTTCTGCATATGTAAGTACTGCATTCGCATTTTTGAAATTTATGTTTCACGCCAGTTGAATATGAATAATTATACGCCTCATTTAAAATAAGTTTGAACAACCTTTCCCTCATATAGACGCTTTCTGACGCCACTGCAGCAGACGGCTTTTTGAAAACATAGTGACAAAAGAAGAAATTGCACAAAACGTGCAATTTCTCCTTTTGCCACAATGTTTTCTACTTTTTGTCATAGGTTATCCATTCAGTTATAGAGATTTTCTATTTTTTGACAATATATGTTCAAAGTCGTCTGCTGCAGAGTTGCCGTATGAGGGAAGGGTTAATAAAATAAAATTTAAATACTAACGAACCTACATCATTTATGCAAAAAGCAATGGGAGAACACATTTACGAACAGGTTTGGTAATAGTTATAGCAACAGGTCATCTTCAATCCTGTGAAGTTGATTGATACACTCTTAGATTCATTTCTAAATTATGGGTTAGAACAGATAGTTTTCTAGCACGATGTATTATAAATATTTAACAGTCTCTCAATACGGTGACGTTATTCAGATTGCTTCATGTTAAATTCACACAAATATAACAAAGAAATATACACGTTTCAGTGTGTGGCTCATAGTTAATGCTCGCCGTTGAGCTGAACCATTTTATTTCCTTTTTTAAATCCTATATTGGCAATGCAACAAGACCAGACAGAGACTTATCAAGATCCGTGTATAAAGTCAGCAGCAATAATCCAATGATATCCTAGTCATAATGAGCAATTTCTTCTTTTGCTGCATCGTTCTCAATTCTTCAATAATAACATTTATACTAATCTTCCATATTTTTTCCCAGGTCTTTTTAAAACTTTCCCACATACAACCAATCTCCAGCAGAAGAGTTTGAAGACATATATATGTCGTTCTCTTAAATGGTGCTTTTGGGGGGTAGGCCTAAACTACAAATGAGACGGCACTCACTCAAATGATAGATATGTTTATTAATATGAAGCAAAACGATAACAGGACTTTCGTCGCTGCAATTCAACCAAGTATTGGGCAAATGACGTGTGACTGAGTGCGCTCGTGCAGAACAAATGGGCGTTCAAATGTCGTTTCATTTGGCTTGGTGTTGGTAGTTTTTTTGTATATCGGGTTAAAAAGTGTCCATGTTGTGTCCGACGTAAAACCCCTTCCTCTGTCAGTGCTGGTCTTGTTTCTGTCCATTCTTTTTACCCTTTATAACTTATCTGCATGGATTTATTGACCCTTGAAATGTCCAAAGGGGGATACGAACATATCACAGGAGCTACCAACTAATAACCAGACAGCCAGAACTACAGCTAAGTTTCTTTTCTTTAATTTCATCTGTCACTATGATTTTCAAAGGTAGCTTCCCTATATTATAATCAAATGATTTCAACAGCTCAGTCAAATAATGAAGCTGTCGAGAAAACTTTGAATCTCCGTTGGCACTTCACTGCCTTGCGCTATCATCTGTCGAATCGGGAAGACGCCATGACTTCATATACAGCTCCACCTGTCTAAGTTCCAGTCTTAAAGTAAAGTAGTTCTTCACAGATATAAATTTATATCGAGTTGCATTATGAATGTGTTGGTCAGAAAATTTCAGACCATAACTTATTGCAAAGAATCTCGTTTCACAACTCTGAAGTCAAGGCAACCTCAGAATAACAAAGGAGCTCCAGACGCTAAATATAATCAACAAGTGATTCCCCAGTAGACTGCCTAGCAGAAAAGAACTGTTCCTTCAATCTCTCTGAACTAACTGCATTTCCTTAGGTGGCAACCATCTCCTGTAGGATGTCTATAACGGAAGATGTTCCCCAGGGAGAAGGACATAACGAGCCTTTCCATTCAGACTACTGAGGATGGACTCTAAGATTACATGCTCAGAGTAGTGTCCAGTCCTTAGCAAACAGTTCAGCTCATACTTCCATACACTGAAGTCAACCTATTCTCTCCAGAACAGATTGGAAGATTATAAACCCTTTCAGATGTCAGAGTCGAACATCCAGTAGGTTGGTGTACAAGATATGCTGACCTTGATAAATGGTTCAATGAAGGGTGATACGGAGAAGATGAACTGTGTAAAGGAAGAGATGAAGGATAATATTACGAGGTAAATGTATACTTGATACGATGAAGTGCGTAAAGCGTGACTCGAAGGATGAATGGGATATAATGAAGTGGGTAATGGATGAGTCGAAAGATGAATGGTATAGAATAAAGTAAGTAATGAATTAGTCGATGGATGAATGGGATAAAATGAAGTTGGTAATGGATGAGTCGAATGATGAACGGGATAGAATGAAGTTGGTAAGGGGTGAGTCGAAGGATCAATGGGAATGAATGAAGTGGGTAATGAATGAGTCGAAGGATGAATGGATAGAATGAAGTTGGTAATGGATGAGTCGAAGGGAAAATGGGATAGAATGAAGTTGGTAATGGATGAGTCGAAAGATGAATGGGATATAATGAAGTTTGTAATGGGTGAGTCGAAAGATGAATGGGATATAATGAAATGAGTAATAGGTGAGTTGAAGGATGAATAGGATAGAATGAAGTTGGTTATGAATTAGTCGAAGGATGAATGGGATAGAATGAAGTGGGTAATGAATTAGTCGAAGGATGAATGGGATAAAATGAAGTTGGTAATGAATGAGTCGAAGGATGAATGGGATAGAATGAAGTTGCTAATGGATGAGTCGAAGGATGAATGTGATAGAATGAAGTGGGTAATGGATGAGTCGAAAGATGAATGAGATATAATGAAGTGGGTATTGTGTAAGTCGACGGATGAATGGGATAGAATGAAATGAATAATGGGTGAGTCAAAGGGTGAATGGGATATAATGAAGTGGGTAATGGATGAGTCGAAAGATGAATGGGATATAATGAAGTTGGTGAAGGGTGAGTCGAAGGATGAATGGGATAGAATGAAGTGGGTAATGGATGAGTCGAAGGATGAATGGGATATAATGAAGTAGGTAAAGGGTCAGTCGAAGGATGAATGGGATAGAATGAAGCGGGTAATGAATTAATCGAAGGATGAATGGGATATAGTGAAGTTGCTAATGGATGAGTCGAAGGATGAATGCGATAGATTGAAGACAGTAATGGGTAAGTCGAATGATGAAGTTGGTAATGGATGAGTCGAAAGATGAATGGGGTAGAATGAAGTGGGTAATGGATGAGTCGAAGCATGAATTGGATAGAATGAAGTTGGTAATGGATGAATTGAATTATGAATGGGATAGAATTAAGTGGGTTATGGGTCAGACGAACGGAAGAAATTGAAAGGCTAAATTGCTTAAAATAGGAGCGGAAGGGGAAATGAATTCAGATGAAGCAGGTAAATGGTGGGTCGAAGTGTCAATGGGATCATATGAAGTGGGTACAAGATGAGATGAAGGGTGTACATAATAATCCAAATGGGAGTGGGGATCTCTCAGGTAGATGCGAATCAAGTAACAGGGTTACACTTCTAGCAGTGACACCTTCAGCTTTCCTATTTTGGAATCCAATCAACTGGTTGATCAGCGACCTTACGCCCTGACGTTGAACTAGATTGCCTCCTAGGTTGCAAGGGCGCATCTACAGCTTGGGAAAGTGTTTATGGGGCCTTGGTTTCCCTGTGATACTCTCGAACAGGGGTCGGGGTACCAAACTGCAAGCGAGAATGACTTTCCAACTCCCGCAGACCAAGATGATCAATAAAATACCCAGATTGGAGTGCACGTCTAATATAATAATCCAATTCCTCCATTTCTGACTGATCATGACGAATACCTGTTGCGATGCTGTAAATATGATATGAAATAAGTGTATGAAGGTTGTTTTTTTTTTTGGGGGGGGGATACATGCAAAGAAATATTATGATACTTAGATACCCACACATCTCACGAAATGCACATATGCTCTGTTGTATGCTTTGTCAAACAAACCGAATAAAAAAACATTAATATGTTTCTTTGAATTGCCTACCAGATTGCCTATAATTGCCTTTCTGGGAGAGCTTCGCTCGTAACAATGTTAGGAACCTAGTTACATGTCTAATGCTGATAGACAAGACAAGACATTCAATACAATATTATTATATTAAATGTCTTGGCCAGCAAAAAAAGTGGACAAGTTTGTCAGTAGAATATGTATACTGCCGATACAATTTACTTTCAAAAGAAGAAGTTTGGATTGACAACTCTAAATTAGTTTCCTAAAACATCAGATAACGCAAGCAGCAACGTATCCTAACTCTCTTATAATTATCAAGTTTTCACTATTCACGGTGAAATACACCCAGAACTACTAAATACAACAAAACGAAACATCACATGGAAAATGAAACTTACCAATCAACAGCACAGGATCTGAGGTTATATAAAAAAAAAAACATCACATATGACTGTCAAAAGCACAGTATTGAATCAAGTATGGCAGAGATATACAATGCAGTATCTCAGATCTAAAACACTGCCTTCTTATTACACGATATTTTCTTTATATTTTTGACCAACTGTAAAACGAACTAGAATAAAGTGGCTTCCAAATTATTTTCAAACAAAATCTCCAACGGAGCTTCCGAATACTGCCGACGTTTTGTTGTCGACAGCCGAGTGGTTTCCGTGTATGTCGGTTTATCTTACAACCTCAATCGATGCGTCAGGAAATTGCCAATATAGACAAGCATACCTATAGCATATAGCTGTACTAAATTGACCGGCGACATATGTAATACTATTGAAAATCTCTATAAATGAAAATGTATTGATGAAATAGTAAAAATATTGTGGCAAAAGTAAAACTTGCTCATCATGAGCAATTCCTTCTTTGTCACAATGCTTTAAGTAGATGTCTGCTGCAGAAAAGTTTGCAAGTGCATGACACCACATTTTCTTAGGTTACAATACACCAAATAAGTAACTTTTTTGTTTTTATTCAAATCGACGAGTTTCAGACCTCAATTGTCACATTTTCTAAACGTTTCTCATGTAAAACACCTATATAATTGAAAGGAATTACCTCTAAGCATAAAAACAAACTAAAGAAAATGGGGTGTCATGCATTATGCAAGAAAGAACTTACCAGGCGAAAATGGTTACCGTCATTTTGGACCAAATCGGGCCCGAACAAAACCGGTGTTTAGCATTCTCTATTTTCACTTTCAAACAAGGTCAAAATACTAAAAGTGAATTTAAACTCAATGTCATATATCCAATACATTCTGGTGATGGTATACACTAATGTCTACGCAAACAAAGGGTTTCTAGGGACTATTTGGGTAGATCAACATGACAGCGGATGTATTTGGCGTAATTTGACCTATATGGACAGCCAGGGAGTGTAGTGTTACATAGTGCGTTTAGGGTGTTGGAAGTTGATGATCTTCATTTAGGACCAACTGAGCGTGCGGGTCTCGCGATACATAATGACATGTCATTGCAATTTACGAATACTTTGAGAGGCTCTGCTTTTAATGTTCGCTTTTGACATTTGATTCATTTAAATTGAAATGAATATATGCTTTATAATAAGTAAGGTAACTTTCAGAATAGACACACACTATGCAATCAATCGTAACAATATAACAAATTACATTCCAATGTCATTTCAATGTCATTCTGTATATATATTAAAAAAGACATTACATTGCTTTTAAACTACTTCGTTTTAAATTATACATATATTTATTTCTTGTTCCGGTATATTTATTATTTTTTAATTATATATATCTTGTTTCAGTATTTGTCTTCGTTTTATGTTTTTTATATAAACATACTTATCGGATAGGACTATTTTAATGACAGGACATTTTAAATAACCAAAAACAAATGAAACGATGCGTAATAGTTAACGCCTGTCGTTTTAATTTGTTTGTGTAAGATAAAAAATCCAAGTTTTTCCACATATTTTAAATATGATTTAAGTTTGTAATCCTGTACCGACAACCCAGTACATATTATTTTTTTTTCAGTTTGAAGTCCGCCATGGAGGTACCTGGAAAAAGACCAGTTTATAGTGAGGAATGGGACACGGGTATTCCCTGCGACCCTTGCCTTATAGATAATGTTAGTGAAAATGCCCAGTTTTATTGCACTAATTGTGACGAATTTCTATGTGATACTTGTGCAAGAAATCATAGAAAATCAAAAGCCTCCAGACACCATCAACTTCTTGATAGAGACGAAATGCCCAAAAAGAAAATACCAAATGTTCAAGACAAATTCTGTGCTAAGCATGATGGAAAATTAGTAGATTATTTCTGCAATATGCATGACACATTTTGCTGTTCTGTGTGCGTAAAGTTAGATCATATCCAATGCGGTGTAAAGTACATCGACGATTTGGCAAAGGGTTTCAGCTCAAGTCAAGAATATACATCATTATTACAACAGATAAAGGACAGTGGAAAACAAATCGCAGAATATAAGAACCAAACAAAGAATGACTCAATTGATGTAACTAATTATTTTGGACAATTAAAAGCTGATATTCAGCTATTTAGAAGTGAAATAAATTTCAAAATAGATGCATTTGAACATGAAGTAATGCAGCATGCTGTGAAAATAAAAACGGAAGATCTGAAAGCTATTGAATCCGTGACAAAACTATACGACGAATTTCAAGCAGACCTGTCAGAAATATCATCCACTCTAGGACTTCTTGAACACTGTAAACAAGACCAACGGCTATTTATTGCTGCCATGAAAGCTCGAACCCAGGTCAAAGACTATACTGAAAAAACATGGAAAATGTCTCAAGAAAACATTGTGAAACGGTATGCATTTGCACGCAATGACGACATACTGAACACACTTAATTCGCCGCGTAAACTTGGAACTTTGGAATTGAAAAATGAAGGAGAACGACCAATGTCTATAAGGGAACAGGAACAGAAAGAACTAAAGAAGGAAGACAATCCTTCCATTGGTAAATTAGACATAATAAGAAAGGAGGAAAGAAAGGAAGAACATGCAACACAAAATGAAGAGAAACCAATGCCGGAAGAAAACTTTAGATCAACAAAAGTCAAGTTCATGCATGACATTGAGATGAAACACAATAAGGACACAAGCCTATGCTTGATAACAGGAAGTACGTTCTTGTCAAGTGACCTTTTAGCTGTAGCAGACCGTAATAATAAGTCTATTAAAGTCGTTGACTTACGATCAAACACCATTACATGTTACATCAAACTTGACGATGAACCATGGGATATAACATGTACAGATCCGGGAACTCTAGTGGTGACCTGCAACACAAACATAGTGTTTCTACGTTATGATTACAACTTATTGGTAGTAAGAAAGGTACCAATGGAGTCAGGCTGTTCGGGAATTACATATAGAAAAGGCAAATTATTTGTTACGTTTGATGGAAAACATCCGTCGGTGAAAATCCTTAATTATGATGGAAAAGTCCTTCAAACGTCCAAACACAATGATCAAGGACAGAACCTGTTTAGTAGTCCACGGTACATTACAGTGAATATTGACGGAGATACAATGTATGTTTCAGACTGGAATCAGAACACAGTAATAAGTTTGAGTATGGACGGTAAAGTGTGTAATATATATAAACATGACAGCCTGAGACTTCCAGCAGGTCTGACTCTGGGTGATGATGATAGTATTTATGTGGCCGGGTTCTTGTCAAACAACATCCATCAGATAACATCGACGTGTACATCCGTACGTATCGTATTAGAGGAGAAAGGACGTCCCCGGTCTGTGTTATATAACAACACAGACAAAACGCTGTATGCCAGTAGTGGTTATATATTCAATGACCTGTTGAGCGTTTACAATCTTCAGTAAACATACATGACAGGTCTTATAACGGCCGATAAGTATGTTACATGTGTAGCCGGATACTAGTAACTCAAGATACATCAGATAATACCGAAGTGTCAAACCGCCTGTATCGTATTAGATAGGAAAGATGGGTTAACATGTCCACGGACAGTGTTATATAACAACATAAACAAAACACTGTATGTCAGTAATGATCTTGAAATCTTTCTGTGCTAGTCTTGCATTGCATTGCATGTCTTATAATGGCTGATTTGTATTTTATATTTGTAGCGGTATACTGGTTACACAGATTGTAACACAGTGTTTACCCATATATAGGACAGTTGTTATGTAACAGCACAGACAATACACTATATATCCGTATCCGTTTCAGTTTCTACAATCTTAAGTAAACGAACACGTTATATTTGATCAGAGTTTTCATCGGTATAGTATCTCGCTTATCTAATAATTAACCATATGACCGTTTCAATTTCTACAATCTTGAGTAAAAGGGCACATTATGTTTAATCCGAGTATTCATCGGTATCTCGCTTATCTAATAATTAACCATTTCTCAGATAAAGATGCTTTTTAATTATTCTGCAGGAAAAACAATTTAAAACAATTGTGTCAAAAGAAACAATTGCTGATTATGAGTTATTTCTTCTCCTTCCTCAATGTTTTCAACTTTTTTAAAAAATTGCATTTAAAGAGATTTCAATATTGATGCCTATGTTTTTTAAAAGTCGTCAGCACCAAATGTGTTGCATGGGGGAAAGGGTTAAATAAATGTTGTGTCTATTTATGAGCAATTTCTCAGTGAGACGATTATTTTTAGTAAACACGCTTTCGATTGTCTGTGTTCAAAAAGGATTTAAAACATGAACAATGCAACTTATGTTGAGCTCTGTTTAACCCTTTCACAAATAAACAAATCTGACGGAGATTTTGAAATCATTTTTGAAAAGATATGGAAGATCTTTGTAAATGAAAGTGTAATTATCAAGTATAGTTGAAAAACTTTGTGACAAGAGAGAAATTGCTCATCCTGATCAATGTCTATTTTTTTTACAATCTTTCAAAGATTCGTTCGTGCAGAGGCGTCAGATAACGAATTCTTCAGTAAAATCACGGCGTTTCCTGTGAAAGTCTGACCCGAAACAGTCATCTATTTGTTCCATTGTTTGACTGCACACAACACTTTGAATGTGTTGAATTCATTGTGTATGATACAATCTACGACTCACATGGCATGATTAATATTTATAGAACTAGTATATATTTGTCCCGATTTCGTATAAAACCTTTTTCTAGCTCGAAAACTTTTCTTATAATTTTCTCTTAACAATACCACTGTTGTCGTGAGGTTTTTGTGTAAATCATTAAAAGCTGATGACTTTTTTAATGGATTTTTTCAAGCTCTTCACCTGGATAATCAAGATTTGTTTACGTATTATAGGTAAATTGTAGGTACATTTGTCTATAGATATATCAACTTTCAATAAAATGTAGTGGATATACCTATGTTTATTGTCTACGGGAATGCCCCTTCATTGCATAATGGATGTTAGACTAGTACTCAAAGCGAGTGTTTACACAGAGACTACCGTACTGTGTTCCGTACTATCCGAGCATCCGTCCGCACAACGTACACAGAGTCCTACGTACTTGGTTCCGTACTATCCGAGCATCTGTCAGCACAACTTACACATACACTTACGCATTTTGTTCCGTACTATTCGAGCATCCGTCAGCACAACTTACACAGAGTCTTACGTGCTTGGTTCCGTACTATCCGAGCATCCGTCAACACAACTTACACAGAGACTAACGTACTTGGTTCCGTACTATCCGAGCATCCGTCAACACAACTTACACAGACACTTACGCACTTTGTTCCGTACTATCTGAGTATCCGTCGGCACAACTTACACAGAGACTGACGTACTTGGTTCCGTACTATCCGAGCATCCGTCAGCACAACTTACACAGAGACTGACGTACTTGGTTCCGTACTCTCCGAGCATCCGTCAACACAACTTACACAGACACCTACGCACTTTGTTCCGTACTATCTGAGCATCCGTCAACACAACTTACACAGAGACTAACGTACTTTGTTCCGTACTATCTGAGCATCCTTCAACACAACTTACACAGACACTTACGCACTTTGTTCCGTACTATCCGAACATCCGTCAGCACAACTTACACAGACACTTACGTACTTGGTTCCGTACTATCCGAGCATCCATCAGCAAAACTCAAATATCAAACCACTATATGAACGTGTATCTTCGTGTGTTAAAACTTCTTCTTCTCACAAACTGTTCGATTTTTTTGAAATGGCACTTGGATTGAAAGAAGGGGAACCACTCTCCCCTCTGCTTTATATATTATTCGTAAATGATATAAGCCAGTCACTTGATTTTAATAATTTGACAGAGTATGATTTAAATCAGCTCTCAGTATATCCTTTGTTATTTGCAGATGATATTGCCGTTTTTTACAACAGACAAAAATAGCTTACAAACGCAGTTAGATAGTATATCTATGTATTCAACTAGATGGAGTCTGAAAATAAATGTTAATAAGACGAAAGTTGATATTAGAAAATGAAAGCGACGGCATAATTTTGAGTGGTTCATTGATAATGTTAAAATTGAAGAAGTTGAAAGTTTATTTATTCGGGCGTTAAACTAGTTAAAACAGGAAATCTTCGTTGTGCAGTCAAATCCTTATCTGATCAGGCTCTAAGAGCAATGAATAGTCTTTTATCGCTTTTTAAGAAAATTAATATTGAACTATCCGTAGTTGATAGATTGGTTGTTCCAATTTTATTGTACGGTTCCGAGATTTAGGGAATATATAATTATAATGAGATAAATAAATTACACATTAGATTTTGCAAAATTATATTGGGTGTTAGAAAACAAACCACAAATATTGCTGTTTTAGGTGAACTCGGGAGAATACCGTTATCTGCTATTGGTATTGAACGATCTTTAAAGTACTGGATTAAATAAAAGTGACACAACGGTAGTTCTATTTTGTATGATATGTATGTACAACAATGTAATGTATTATGTATGAACGACAATAGCTGGACGTTTACCATTTATATAAAAAAAATGATAATTTAGGTCTTTCACATATATGGGACAATTTTAATCCAAATATAGACTATTTTCCTATAATACAAAGACGATAACGGGACCAAAATAGCCAAGAATGGAGCGCAGGGCTAATTGCATCACGCAAATTAGAATATTACGCTAAATATAAAAACACTTTAGAATTCGAATCATACCTACATAACATTACTAATGATACATCTAGAATACAACTTAAAAGATTTTGGTTGTCAGCACAATATTTAGCAATAGAAACTGGTAGATACAATAATATAGGTTATGTATATTTTGTAACCAGAAACAGATTGAATCTGAATACCATTTTTTACTTGTGTGTCCGAAATATATTGACATTAGAAATCAATAACTTCCTAGATACTCTACATGTTGGCCTTCTTTAAACAAATTTATATCTCTTATGAAGAATGATAGGAAAATATTACAAATTAAATTAGCAACATTTATTAAAGAAGCTTTCAAAATTAGAAAATTGTGTATTGAACAAAATGAATACTTTAATAATCCTTAATGATAGTTTGATAGTTAATTATATTGCATGTATATTAATATGTATTGACTACCTATTTTATTGTAAAAGAATGTATATTGCTGTGTGTCTTTGCCACTTAAAGTTGTTTGTAAATGGCAAAAGGTATGTTTTTATGCCGATTGCTAATAAAGTTGAGATGCGTTGAGTTGAGTTTATCCAGAAAGACTTGGGGTACCAGTTTATTTGATCAAACCAAAACAGTGTGTCATCTGCCGTGTGTTCCATAGTAAACACAACGTAAACCCGTTTAAGCTATGTCTATGGAACGGAACGAAACCTACAAACCTAAAACGAACTCTCTATAAAATAAGATAAAAATCACATAACGGTAGCTCAGTCGGTAGCGACGCGGGCTGTCAATCCAGGGGTTGTTAGTTCGAATCCCGGCTCGGCCAACTTTTTTTCCGACGATTGACAAAAGTCAATGCGACATGCGTCAACCACCAGTGGGCTAAGTCTATGTGAAAAAGCAGCCAGTTGCTTGGGAAGATTATTGTGTGGAGTACTGGTGTGAGAAAACCAGGAAATGCATGAGTAGGTGAACTGGCCTCCGTGATATTACTGAGAAATTGTTAAAAACGGCGTTAAACCTCAATCAATCTACATGTTCAAATTAATCGATACTGTACGTGTAATTCCGTCAAACCGATTGGATATCGGTATTCTACGAACAGTTTCCGACAAGTCACTGGCTTACTTTAATTGCTATTTAATTATTTCTTCTTTTCTAAACCCAAATAGACTGAAATATTTTTTATTTAAATCTGTATAAATGTGTCTAGTGACATAGAGTCTATATCACAGTGAAAGGTGCGACATAAATGTGAAACTAAAGCATCTTACTAGGAAGATGGGATGTTGCATGGATATATCAATGCATGTCAAATCCCTGTTTGAAATGTTATTGTGGCAATATTACAGTTAAGACGTCCTATTTGACGAAGTAGTACCATGTACTGCGTAGTTAAAAAAGAATCCTCAATGCAGATAACTTGAGTGTCCTTAGGCTAGTCATTCACTCTGAATTATGTTAGGGCGACAAGTTCACCAACGTATGATTTGCATGTCTTTCTCTCATCTGTACACAACCTATCATTATTCTCAGGAAATAAATCCTTTGTTTCTATTTACCATTCGTCGGGAGAAATTGGTTATTTCACTATGTCTGAAACATCCGGCGATTCTACCACATTTGGTGAACGTCGACTGACACTATACTCATACGTTTATGGAAAGAACTGTCGAATTCAAAATGATAAGTTTTATTTCATTTGCAACTTATTATTGAGGACAATGTTTAACAACAATTTAAGTTCAAACAGTATGCAGATATAATGAGTTACGAGGTTGGACTTTGCTATACATGTAGATGCATATAGTTGTTGAAAACACGTAATTAATTTAAAGACAAGGCCTTGTTTGAAGCGCGTAAAATCTAGAGCTTTACATGAAAATCAAAGCTACATATGTACAATGAGTCATATTTGAAAACAGTGTATTTAAAAGACAAGTTGCCAAAACGGTCAGTTTCTTTCGACATAATACTTTCAAGACCATCTTAATTTCTCTGTAGATGTATTCGGTTGAGACTTGTCTGAAAATAGCGTATGATATTTTGGCCTATTTCATATATGTAGCCTGTATTCAGATGACAGATATACATATACATGTACATCCAATATAATTGGTAGACATATGTCGGGTGAAAACTTGATTTACAGTAGGAATAAAGCTGCTAGGAGTGAGCATCGTCAATGAACCAGCATATAAGTAAAGGACATGTGTAAATGTCTTTCAAGGAAGCTGCGGAAAGTCAAAAGTAACTAGTTTTTGACCCCAAATGATCCAGTTTTTCAAACCCGATTCCACATACTTTAAATGGTAGTAATTGCTGCACTCCTTGGCGCTCATGGTTGCGGGGTTATCATTACGACTGACTGGCTGGTTCCAGGATAAACTTGAACGGTAGTACTGGTAACTTACCAAGAAAACGCCGTGCTAAAGCTGAATAACTTGATGGAGTTCATTGTTCTGATCATGTTTGAAGATTTCAATGGCAAATTTGACCCCAAGTCTGCTCACAGGGTTTTCTAGAATGTGTCATAGTCACGTAGTTCTAGACCCAACAAGATTCAGTTTCGAACCTGACTGCGATTTGATGGCGATGAATGTTCTGATGATTTTTACAAAAGTTTGGATAAACACGAGAGACATGATGGCCCTTGATTGCTCACCTGAGTTATGCCAACAACATAGTCACTTACATAAACTCATTTTGTGGTCAGGTAAGCTATAACTAAAATGTTAGAAAGATTTTCTTCAATGTTGCCTAGTGACCTAGTCTTTTACCTGACTAGAGCAATGTTCAAACCCATCCTAGATATCAGCCAAACACTCATTCTGGCAAAGGCTCAAATTTAACAAGAGTTGTTCGCAAGACAGCATGCTCGACTTTTTAGCCATTTGATACTATTGTCAACAGTTGTTACCGAGATAGTGGCTTGATAGTATAGTACTATAAATCAAGTTGGATAAGTCGTGTTTGAATAGCGTCTGCAGTTTGTGAGAAAAGGCCTTGCATGCAAAACTTTAACCAGAATTTATAAGTAAAGAAAGGGCGATAATTCGCATTATAAGCTGGTAAGAGTTATCAAACATGATTGTTTATATAGGTGTGATAGTTGGGAAGGGTTGTATAAAGTTTCAATGCAATGCATGAAGTAGTTACTAGGATATGGACTCTTAGTGTTGTTTCACACAAAACTTCAACCAGAATTTCTAAGTCAATAAAAGGCTATAACTTGCAGTAAATGCAGGATAGAGTAATCTAACTTAATAATCTACATAGGTGTGATAGTTTGTATAAAGTGTGATGCAATACATTAAGAAAATATAGAGATATGGATTATAAATATAGTTGCACGCAAAACTTTAACCAGAATTTCTAAGTTAAAAAAGGGCCATAATTTGCATTGAATGCTAGATAGAGTTATCATACTTGATTGTTTACATATGTGTGATGGTTGTGAATGGTTGTTTCAATGCAATGCATCAAGTAGTTACCAAGATATGGATTCTTAATGAACTTTAACCAGAATTTCTAATAGAAAAAGGGACACAATTGTGTCAAAATCTGATATATAGACTTGTTCTACAAAGTCATTTGATGATGTCCAATATGTGTGGGACGTTTTAAAGCGATAGCATCTGTTGTTTGTGAGAAAAAGCCTTGCATGCAAAACGTTAACCAAAGTTGCAACACCGACGCACAAGTGACTGTTATATTTCTACCAAATTACCTTAAAATCAGACATGCATATTCAGAAGAGAAGTATTTCATTTGTCATTCAACCAACCAACCACCCTTCTGAGGCTGCAGTGTTTTGCATAGAATTTAAATGTTTAACAATTTTATTACAGGACCCCATTATAAAGAAACATTTGTGTGATATTTGGTTGAAATCGGTGCAGTGGTTTAGGAGGAGATTAATGATTTAAATAAATAAGTAATTACAAAACTAATCTACATGTCATTTTATTCTGTAATGAAGTAAAGTAAACATATGCACTTTATTATATATCACATCATTTTAATAACATGAAAAATGGTTTATAAAAAGGTTAATAAAAGTAATTTTCCAAAGCAATTAAGATAGATTGGAGTTTAATGCCATTTCCAACGGTATGTCTGATATATAAAACTTCAACCTGTACACAACATTCTTCCCAGGTAAAAGACTATCATTTCAAAAAGTAAATAGCCATTGATGCAGGTGTGAACATATCTGTAAATGAAATTTTCATAAAAGAATAGAGCTGAAAACATTGTGGCAAAAAGAGTAATTTCTCGTTTTCTCAAGGCGTTTTTAAAAGTTGTCCGGTGTGTCTGTATGAGGTAAAGGGTTCTGTTTGATATTTACTTTCATGTTTCCTGAAAAGAGAAGACAATATATATATATATCTCAACATGTAAATGTATCACACTCAAACGTTTGCACTGTAAGTAGTAGTTGTCTATACAACTATTCTGGCAAATGGCACAGAAAATGAATACAAATACAAGGTGGTTTTAAATAAAACTTAATTCTATAATTAAATAATCTAAATTTAACAAAATCCTCGATACAGGTGACTTCTTTTGCCTCCATAGCACATCTCTTTCAGTTTGAAAACAAACAAGAGGGCCAAGATGGCCCTACATCGATCACCTGATCATTTGTCTGTGAATGTAAACTGCAGGGAATGGACAGTCAACAAAACAGCTTATCAATTTAAGACATTAAATCATTTGGTCATTTTGCCCCTTTTCTGATGCCTCCTGAATGCCATGTTTTTCAACCAAACAGTATGTTTTTCTACCAAACTATATTGGAATCTGACATGCAGATTCAGAGGAGGAAATTTTTAAAGTTTGGACATTTTGCCCCATTTCTGATGCCGCAGCAACCCTGGCGGCCATGTTTTTCAACGGATCGGACATATTTGAACAATCTTGGTAGAGGGTGCCCCAAGGAACATTTGTGCAAAATAATTTTCAATTCGGGCTAATACTTTTGGACAAGAAGATTTTTAAAGTTTGAACAATGCACATATAAGGAAACCAAGCTTCGCCCCCTGGCGGCCATGTTTTTTCAACGGATCGGGAATATTTGAACAATCTTGGTAGAGGGTACCCCAAGGAACATTTGTGCAAAATAATTTTCAAATCAGGCTAATACTTTTGGACAAGAAGATTTTTAAAGTTTGAACAATGCACATATAAGGAAACCAAGCTTCGCCCTCTGGCGGCCATGTTTTTTCAACGTATCGGGAATATTTGAACAATCTTGGTAGAAGGTACCCCAAGAAACATTTGTGCAAAATAATTTTCAAATCGGGCCAGTACTTTTGGACAAGAAGATTTTTAAAGTTTTAACAATGAACATATAAGGAAAATAAGCTCCGCCCCCTTGCGGCCATGTTTTTCAACGGATCGGAAATATTTGCACAATCTTGGTAGAGGGTACCCCAAGGAACAATTGTGTAAAATAATTTTCAAATCGGGCCAGTACTTTTGGACAAGAATATTTTTTAAGATTTGGCAATTTTCCCCTTTTCTGTTGCCGCAGCAACCAAAGTTCTCGATAGAATTTAAATTTTTGAACAATTTTGAAAGTGGTCCACCAACGGAACATTCCTGTGAAGTTTGGTTGAAATTGGTAAAGTGGTTAAGGAGGAGATGATCTAAATGTCTAAATGTTAACAACGGACGACGGACGACAGAAGACGGACAAAAAGTGATCAAAATAGCTCACCTTGAGCCTTTGGCTCTAGGTGATCTAAAAAGCAGCCATGAGGTTAAATTTGTCTTTCTCTAACAACAATTTCATAAAATAGTATAATATTGGCATATTAAATACATGTATTATAATTATGTATATCAAGCTATGAATAACTTGTGTACTGTAGCTAGATGAATCATGCAATATCTTGAATTCAACAATCATTACTACATTAATTATTACATTGCTAATAGTACATTTAAGATTAAAATGAACATAAATCAAATAATGCATTCATAACTCTTAAAAATAAGCTGCATGTCAAGTTAAATTTTCTTATAATGATTGGTTCTAAAAATTAACAAAATGTCTATTTTGTTTGCTTTCCTTGCTTATAATAATGATGCAAATGATAACATTGGAAACAACTAGATCTATCACATGACTAATATCCCAATATGTTACTCTGTTACAGGACATGGACCATGTATACTATTCATGGTTTGGGCGTGGCTGTTTAAATGTAAAATTATCAAAATCACAACTTTGTACAAAATATCAAACTGGATTGCCTCTCCTCTAGGTATAGAAGAAAAAACACTGACCAACCGATACTGTGACCCCACAATACACAAACAGATTCATGGTAGAGGTATAAATAAAAAATAAATTGCTCAATTATTCCATCCAAGTAAAACATCCTGTCTCAAAGTTTCTTCTGAATTTTTCACATAATCTGTTCTTTACTCAATGTTTTCAAATTGAACATTATTTAAAAAGCTTATCTTTCAAATACAAAAACATATACAAGCAAATGTAAGCAACATCCTTATTTATTTCTTGAATGCCATTCCTTACTGCATCCATGCCTTGAACCTGGTAATATTCAAAGAACAAGTTTAAATTTGATTTTATTTATTTCTAACTATTTCCCAAACACAACAAATCAAAACTAGAACTATCACTGAAGATTATCAATACCCCCAAAGCAGCACCTTGACCCACACCATAACTGAATAAGTAAAAGGGCCATAACTCTGTAAAATAACATGCAATTGTAAGACCTTTAAGATATGCACATCTCCTCTTGGTAAAATTTTATTGAATTCCACCCAGTGGTTTGTAAGAAATAGGCTGCACAAAATATGGCTTCCGGCTGACCGACCGACAGACAGACAGACCAACACAGTGACTCCTATATACCCCGTTTTCTTTGAAGGGGGTATAATAATCTAAATAAAGATAATTTGTTTTTGAATTATGTTCTAAACATTGCAGCCAAAGGAGAAATGGTTCATTTTAAATTGACAACTGCAGACAAGTCAAAATGTACTTGCATGTAGCAAATGGTAAAATTGCATTAAACATTAGTACATTCATGACATCAGTTGCCACAGAGTACCTGGATTTGTGAACTGATTTCCCTGTACAAATTATAAGTGTAGATTTGATGAAACAGAATCCAATTCAAATTATTCACTGATGCAGTCCGCTTTTGACATTTCTGCAGCAACATCTTTGTTACAAACGTTTAAAATTCTCAATCACAAAAAGTTTCCTTTATTCTGCCACCCTTTTCTTTAGATGTTTTAAATGATTTTCAAAACAGCATATATCAGACATGTTTTTAATAGAAATATATGCCTCCTATTCTGACAACATGTTTTTTACATCTTTTGGTTATATTGTTGTATAACAACAAGAGGCGCAAGAGGGCTAGTATCGCTCCACCGCCATTAGGAAAAAAATAAATCTCCAAACAGCCCAGCCCCCTGGTGGCCATGTTTTTTACCAATTACCATGGCTTGAAGGAATCTTTTAGGGTGTCACTCAAGGAAAATTTATGCAAAATTATTCGAAAATCAGCCAAATACTTTGGGAGGAGATTTTTTTAAAGTTTTCACTATAGCCATATATTGCAAAAATAGCCACGCCCACTGGCAGCCATGTTTTTCCACCAATCAACATGGCTTTGAAGGAAACCAGAATTTTTGAGG
Organism: Serripes groenlandicus; assembly: GCA_031761405.1. Taxonomy (NCBI): domain Eukaryota; kingdom Metazoa; phylum Mollusca; class Bivalvia; order Cardiida; family Cardiidae; genus Serripes; species Serripes groenlandicus. The sequence continues at coordinate 5,631,398 of JASEVX010000014.1, forward strand.
ATCCACATAAATTGAAGAAATTTAGGAGAGGACATTGAGAAGATGCTTCTTATGAAGTTTCATCCCAATGGTTAGGGAGCAAAATTTGTTTGAAACAATAAGTTGACACAAGCATGCACACCGGACAATTCGTTGTGACATAAGCTTGACTGGCTTTAAGTTTAACCTAGTGGAGCTTAAAACTGGTAGTGCAAAACACGGCTTAAAGACCAACCTATTTCCAGTTGTAATCATTCTTTCTTGGTAAACTGTACAGCAGGCCATTTGCAACATGCTTGGACTGTATATCCTTTCCCTACTAATGACAAATACAATGTATAAGAAAGGGAATGTTTATTGCTCCACATTTGATACAATTAATGCAAAAGTGAAATTTTTATTACTGTTTTTCTTTCTGACATACAACAAATCTGCAGCACATTACTTATATATAGTATTATAGTAATATAGTACCGTACTTATATACACATATATTGGCAAAATGGATTTGCATATTATTATATATGTAGGAGTTAATTTATTTCCAGCCCTGCATTCAATGACTGATCATAACACACAATCCCAATAATGAACATATGAAGCAGGAGTTATATTTATGTTTAATACTGATTGATTTTAAAGTATAAATGTCTAATAACCCTTTGCTTCATTCTGATGCTTCTATCAATAATTTTACTTTCATTACTAGATATTTTTCTTTATTTTTGATTAGATGTTTTCAATACCTCTGCGACTGATTTGTTGTATGTAGGAATGGCTTAAACACAGGGCTCATAAGCTATTCTTCTGGTCAGTTTCTATAAACACATCTTATTTTGGAAAGATAGCATCTGCAAGCATGAAAGTATAATTTGTAAACACGTATATTTGAAAACATGGAAGATGAAAAGGAAATTAAATAAGATCATTTATCTTCTCCCACAATTGTTTCTAAAGCTATTTGCTGCATGTTTGTAAAAAGTCATCTGATTAAGAAAAATAGTTTACCAGTGTACATGTATAAAAACAGCTATTCAACTATTCTGCTGCATTTCAAAACACACTTTCTATCAAAGAAATGGAATCATGAAAATAATAGATACAAATATTTACATACACACCGTTTCTAATAAGCCCATCATTATGTTCTTCTATCAAATAGTATGCAAGAAAACAACCACATCTGGTCATTCCATAACATCCAGTCTGTTTTGCCTTTATGGAAGATGGAAAGAAAGATATAATTACAATTAATTCTTTAACCCTTTCCCTCATACAACAATTATGCAGTAGACAACATATTTTGTCAAAAAATAGAAAATCTCTATAAGTGAATGGTATAACCTATGATTAAAAGTGGAAAACATTGTGGCAAAAGGAGAAGTTGCTTGTTTTGAGTCATTTCTTCCTTTGTCACTATGTTTACAAAAAGATGTCTGCTGCAGGACAAGGAAAAGGGTTAAATGGAGATGAGAATTTAACAATTGGAAAAGCTTTTCTCAGTACTGTCAACTTGTCAAACATTGAAATATAATAGATCCAGAGACCTAGACACACTATGATATATCACTCTTTTAAACCATTTTCAACGTATAAGAAAGACACTGCAACTGATATTTTATTGGTGTTTTATGCTGCTATTCAGCATTATTTCAGTTATATCACGGCAACAGTTCAATTATTCTCCTGATCCCTTGGTATAACAAGCCAGTACAAGGCTAGGAAATGTGCCTTGCCAAGTGCACTCCACCATGACCACTGTGCCTTGACTGGGGATTGAAACCGGGATGCTCGATTTTAAATCCCGACACTAACCACACTGATAATGTCAATAAATGAAAGAATATTAATTGAATCGAGTTGAAAACAATCCTAGTAAATGGAGAAATTGCTCATTATGACTTATTCTCCCTTTGTCACAATGTTTTAAATTCGTCTGCTGCATATACCGTACATGAACGCCCAGAATGTGTTTGCAAGTGGGAAAAAGGTTAAACATAATCTTTTTTTTTTTTTACCAACAACCTACGTGTTTAGTGAACAAATACCATTTTACACCTTTTTCCACATGCAGAGCCATACTGATGCATATATGCTTGTAACTATTAGTCTATTAAATCATTTGCATCATTGAAGCAATTGAAATTATTTCATCCTTAATGATTTGTTCTTAGATGTTTTCATCTGTTGATTCGCAGATGGTGATGTATTGTGAGGAAGGATAAGTTAGGGAGATCAATATTAGAAACTCCTTGGAAACATTCTAAGTTAATTCAAGTAACATCGCGAAGTTCTAATAGATGGCAACTATCACAGGAGCAAGAGAGAGAGCAAGAGAAAGCAAGAGAGACGAGAGAGAGAGAGAGAGACGAGATAGAGAGGAGAGAGAGAGAGAGAGAAGAGAGAGAGATAGAAGAGAGAGAGAGAGAGATGAGAGAGAGAGAGAGAGATGTAGATATAGTATATAGATAGACAGAGAGAGGGCATGCATGAATGAGACAGTGATTTTTGGTATATCACACTGTTATTGGTCGAACACATATGCCAAAAATAAAGTGACATTTACTGGACATAACTAACTTAACTATACATATATATATATACATAGCAGACGACTTTGGAAAACATACCTGAAAAAATGAAAAACTCCCTACAAGTGAAAGTACAATAATTGAATAGAGTTGAAAAACATGGTAACAAAAGGAGAAATTGGTTGTTTGGGGCAATTTCTTCTTTTGTCGCCATGTTTTCAAAAAGCTGTCTGCAGCAGAGGCGTTAGAAAGTGTTTATATGAGGGAAATGGTTAATGAAATAAATAAATTATGAAGCCTGGCATTTCCAGCCCTTATCCTTTCTCCACATACTAAATGTCCAGTAAACACCAGCCATTACACTTCAAGTTTGAAATATCACCTTATTTAGCTTACCACTAATGACTTTCATACTTTATCATTGATCTTTATTCCCACAGGAAAAATAAGATGAAACTATAATAGCTTCAATACATACCATTTTGCAGTATTCTACTCAAATCATTTTTGTCTAACACCAAAGACACACTTCTTCTGTCTGTCAGTGTAAACTGAACTGGTTGCATTCTGAAGAACACAATAGAACCCATTAAAGTATTTTTTCTGAAATAATCATAAGTTGTATATTGAGAGAGACAAACAGAGAAAGAGGGAGAGAGAGCAAGTGAGAGAGACTGCTTGAAGGAGGGAGAGAGAGGGTGAGTGAGAGGGATAGAGGGGTGGGGGAGAATGAGAGAGAGAGAGAGAGTAGAGATGAGAGAGAGATATAGAAAGAGAGAGAGAGAGAGAGAGAGAGAGAGAGGGGGAGAGAGGAGAGAGAGAGAGAGGAGAGAGAGAGAGAGAGAGAAGAGAGAGAATCTGAGAGAGAGAGAGAGAGAGAGAGATTATTTGGCCTGTATTGTTTAATAATGCTTAATACTGATTGTACAGATAACACCAAATCAAGTTAGTTCAGTAGAAAACTGAAAAATAGAAAATAAGCATTCTGAGTCATCGCACAAAAAAGTCAAAGACAACCAGTTGCTAACTTGCTATTGAGTCATTCATCTAAATGGTGTCAAAGCAACTGGATATAAACACAGTTATAGAGTGAAATATTCAAAGAAAATATGACCAGTCTACAGCATAAGTCATTAAATCTCACGAAGCTATAGGGTAAAAATAGTATGATATCGAAACCCGATGGAGCGAATCGTTCTCCTGAACATAACTATTAAACATTGAAATGTGTCAAATAATGCATCTCATATTGTAGATTGATCATAACAAACTTACTCTATGGGGGTCATTGACTCGAGAAAAGATCTGAAATGTATTTATCGCCAGGCGATGTACAAAAAGGCAACCATGCCGTCTCGAAAACGTAATAAAAAGTAAATGGCGAATTTCAAGGGCGATAACTTTTCCAAAACACCTAAACTAAAGTATTACTGAGATATATAGCTATCATATTAATCGAGTATTACAGCAACTTATATAGAGAGAGTGGGAAAGACAGACATAAAGAAAGAGACATACAGGCAGAGATGGAAAGAGAGAGGGATAGAAAGATGGTGAGAGAGAAACATACATTGACAGATGGAGAGAGAGAGAGAGAGAGAGAGGAGAGAGAGAGAGAGAGAAAGATAGGTGAGAGAGAAACATACATTGACAGATGGGAGAGGAGAGAGAGAGAGAGAGAGAGAGAGAGAGAGAGAGAGAGGAGAGAGAGAGAGAGGAGAGAAGAGAGAGAGAGAGAGAGAGAGAGAGAGAGAGAGAGAGAGAGAGAGAGAGAGAGACATACAGTGAGAGATTGAGGGAATAACAAATATGTGTTTCACTTTATTCTGTCTTTGTATTATTTCATGACAAATTAAAACCCATATTAGCTTTTTACTTTCCTCCCGTTTATTGTTATGGGTCGAACGAATGAATTGTTGATGACGAAACCAAGATTCAAGTGCCTCTGTCTTGCTTTTTACATACAATAGTTATAGTATATGTATAAAGATTAAAAAGGCGAATGTAAATGTGCAAATCATTACTACGAAACATTATTCTAAAGGGGTATAAAATCAA